>JAKRZM010001103.1:219553-268597 GCA_036379175.1 Heliconius cydno galanthus | reverse complement strand
TTAAAAAGAGTGGCCATGAGTTTCTTTGCCTGTATCTTCTCATGAGCTCAACCATTTGAACGGGCTTTTTTCAAGTCAAAATTGCACATTTTTTTTTGGTTATTTTGTTTTGCATATTTTTCTACATTTATGACATATCCAAGTAAATGTTGATTGATTGATTGATTTCTCGATATATGGCGTTTCGAACAAGTAAATGTTAAGCATTTTTGTGGAATAAAGATATTTTGACTTTGACTTTGACTTTGACTTATACAAATAGTAGTCTATTTGTTATTCTGATATAAAAGCCATATTACTGTAAAGTTTCATCTAAATCCGTTCAGTCGTTTTTGAGTGGAATTGGAACAAACATAGTTTATCACAAAATTTTTACATTTATAACGGCAGGGACGGGACATTTATGAGTAGGAAAGGAGTTATAAACCGTTTTTAACCGACTTCTGTAAGAAAAGGAGGTTATCAATTCGACTGCATTTTTCACATACGTTCACATGTTTAAACATATTTAAACAATTGCATACAATTGCGTCACTATTGCATCAAACGAGTGAAATTTAACTACAATAATATAATATAATAGTAGAATAATATACAATAAAATTTTAAGTGTGTTTTATTAATAAGAAAGAATGGGGAATTTTAACAATTTATTTTTCCTACCATTATAATATTTTCCATCTGTATTAATTTTTGTGTAGAATACATTAAAACACACATTAAAAATTTATGTAATAATTACTTTAATGATTTGCTTTGAACATTATTTGTCTTATTTCACATTCAAAGAAAACATCATACACGTCAAACTCATAACACCCCTCGTGTTATGAGTTTGCCGTGTCTCCCAAGTCTACCAACACTTACTTAAACTCAGATACCGAGTTAGTTATATTGCCTGGTTGGAAGTCATCATCTGGTTCCTCATATTTACTTGCATTCGATTCATCTTCCGAAGAGGCTTCCTGTTCCGACTCTTCCGATGCTTCTTTAGGTGATTCCTTAGTAATAAAGTAGATAAATAAATATTACTTTTAATATTTTTTAATGTTATTCCATATTTGAGAAAGAAAAACTTTTCTCTATCGACTATAGCTGTGTGTTCAGAGCAGATAAGTGGAAAAATATCATTCTAAAAAAAATTAAATATAATCATCGTGTGCTTCGAACACACAAACATCTCGATACCAGTCAGGACCTACCCCACGGTAACATGAAGACCTGATTGTATCAAAAATTTTATATAAAATACACCGTTACAAACAAATTTCTATACACTTTTGTTGATTCATCATTGAAACACTCACTTTATCAAGTTTCTTTATTTTCTCTGGTATATCTTCCTCGTATCCCTCCTTCATTTGCTCCACTACTTCTATATAATCTAATTCCGCTAGATATTCGTCACCTTCGTTAAGACCGTCCTGGAATAAAAAAAATAAGAAAAAAACAATTACAGTAATACTTTAATTTTCATTAAAAATAATATTACAAATGTAATTGTTTTTGAGTATGGATGCTTGTTCGTTGATTCGAGTGGAAATCGAACCCACAACCGTCGCGATTGACGCCACACTCTATGTCGAAAATCACCACGCTGACCTCTAAAAGTGTTATGCTAAAAACAAAAAGAAATTGTAAAATATTATTTCAGATAGAAAAACCGTAATTTCGAGACATCTCACGTTTCGAGTGAGGGGACTCATTATTCAACACCGCGTTTTGCCTTGATACCAAAGCGACAAAAACTAGACTAAAATAGAAAATTAAATAGCTAACTAAAATCCACTCTATATTATCACATAAATTTTCTAGCCCAAAGGTTGTCTGGTAGAAATCACTAATTAATAATTAAGATAAGATCGCCTTTTGCTCATGAATTATTATTTTTTCTCTTTTGTTTTTCCTAATGACAATATTGAATTGTACACATTAAAATGTAAGTAATTAAATAAAAATACTTAATAAATAAATAATAATATATATATATAATATCATACCAAATTAGCCGTAGCATCTGTAAGTAAATTTCCTGCGTAAACACAAAGGAAAGCACCTTTGGGTATATCGTTTAACGCTCGAATACCCCATCCACGGTTTGCTGTTTTAAATACCTGGAAAATATTGAATACATTATTACTATAAGCATAATTCACTGATTATTTATAATATATTTGGTATTATCGTGGACATTTAGTTTTTAACAGATATTTTCGAGTAAAGGTAAAATTTTTCTTCAGGTCAATTTTTTTTATTTATTAATTTTTTACAAACGTTATTTAACACATAAATTACTTATATATCCTATAAATATAATATATAGTAGTAAAAGTAGGTATATTTAAAGGATTCCTCGTAAAACAAACACGTACAAATAATAATAAAAAAGTATTAATATTTAAAAGAAAACTTACTTGTAATTTGAGTTGCAAAGGATGTTGCGCGACGCGGTTGAGACATGTATGTTTACATTTACACCTGTAAAATATAATAACAACCAGTTTTTACTTTCGTAATGACATATAGACCCATTCTAAGCGGATTACATCAGAACGGTCCACATGTTGTAATATAGCCTATACATAGCCTTTCTCGATAAATGGACTATGGAACACAAAACTTTCAGTAGTTCTTGAGATTACCGATTACCCAAAAAAACTCTTCAGCTTTATAATATAAGTGCAGAACCTCACCTAGAGTTACATTCATAAATCCCAGACGGCAATGGTTCCGGCAGTCTCTTGTACGAATAACCAACATTGTTTCCCTCTAAGCCTATTGTTTTTGCCCCTTCTAGTGTCATCTTCCAGCAGGCGCATTTTGTTTTATCCTAAAACATATAAAAAATAATATTTACAGCTTCACGCTGTATTCCGCGTTTAGCAAGATAGGCAGAAAGAACCTAGTGTTAAACACTCCGTTCCGCATGCACCGTCGAAATCGATGCCAGTGATGTATAAAGTTTTTTTTTATGTATCCTATCTACAAACAAGAACTGGGAGGTCCATATAGAGCAGAACTCTCCACTCTGTATTGTGTAAATAGATGAAAAATTGAAAAAAAAGGGTTAAATATAGATTAAAAGATAAAAATACAGTGTGTATATCTTTTACTATTATGCTTTGAGGGAGAGATACCAGGGAGAGGGATACTACATACAGGGAGAGAAATGTCTATTTATAGTAGTGTAAGAGATAGTGCCTGTGGCTTTATATGTGAAAGAGAGACAGATATAGTGTAAGTGAGACACAAAGTACATATGTTTACATGTGTAAGAGAGAGATAGATGTACTAACCTCACAGTCATCCTCACAATCGCATCCACACAAGAACTCAGAGTCCAAGTTGAGGGGAACCCCCGCAGTGGGCGTCCTCTCTGTATTATATGAGCAGAATTCAGGTAATGAATTATCATAGTAGTTCACACAGGGCACTGGTACGTTTTCTTTGCCGTGTGATAAATCCTAGAAAAGGAAAATTTAATTACAAATAAATAATTTATAAATTTTACATACATATATTTTATTCTGTATAGAGAATTTTAAATTTCGTTCAGGTACGAATACTTTTATCGAATTAAAAATATGTATTTAAAAAACTTATTAGAAATGTCACATAAGATTGAGTTTTTAATTAATTCTAATAGGTTCTTGATAAGAAATAAGATAACTATTTTAACGTTTTTTTTGTAATTATACTTTTTATAGTACTTGTTTAAAAAATGAAGCATAATTTTGACTTCAGTAATAATTGTACAATGTTTAAAATTCAGCAGTTTAGTTGAACAATTTATTTAATAAAATATACCTCGTATATCTGTCAGACATGAGGAAAAAAAGAAATTATTTAATTCATTTCTTTACTTTATAATAAAAACATCCATTTTCAGTGTATATTCAAAAATGTCTAAAAGTTTTATACAAACTCATTGATCTATGAATAAAACATTAATGTTAATAATTTTTGGCATTATTTTAGGTAACAAACAAATTACTATTCTCCACGTCGCCCATAGATTATGTCTATTATGTGGGGAAACGTAACAACGCATAATGTCCTACCAATTTTCTATATACTTTTTAATCATCAACCAATGTCTAAATGGTCAAGCAAAGGGTAAACACTGCAGGATAAGCATGGTAAAACTGCACTGGTTTGTAATGAAACATTTATACAATTATTTTATTGTATTTTTTTTAAATAGTTATACATAATTTGACTGTACATGTGACAGTTATGGGATCAATTCATTAAGGAAAAAAATATAATATGATTTTTTTTTGTTCTTTTAAGACAAATAGCATTATTAGATTCCAACACTTAAACTCAAATGCATCAAATTCAAACTCAACTTCAAATTATTTGTACATAAATTGCTCTTATACTTGAATCAAAATCAAATAACTATAAATAGAGTCAAATAAATAAAAAATCGATTAACGATTGGGTTGCGACACTTAACACAACATGTTTCTTCACTCTCTATCTATTCTAATAACTATTTACTTTTACTCTTCCATTGTTGAGTAAAAAAATATATACTCACCTTTTCCCAACAAAGCAGTTGAAATAAATTCGTGCAATCAATGCGTGCGGGAGAGAAGTTACATAAATTCGCCGCCATATCCAATTCTATATTTCTCCAATATTTGTATTTGAACATACACGAGATCGTTGTGGGTTCAATTTAATAACGTTATTAAATTCGTTGCCGTCTTAAGTATAATCGCACTATACACGCAATATTAAAAAATTACTTTTACAACAGAACTTTTTCGCATCGCGGCGTTGGGAAACAAAACATTGAACCAAAATTAAAGAGGACAAAATAATATCGATTAAACCAAAAATACGATATTTGCTATTTTTCCATTAAAACACCGCTTAAGTAAAGTGGTTCATATCTTTCCCAACAAAATAGTCATTTCACACTAATTTGGCCAAACAACATGTAACGAGGGAAGTGAAACCAATACATCGCCATATATCTTCTTTGTTCAAATTAAAATGCTAAACCTTTTTAACCTAACATAATTAGAGAGAACCTATCCTAACCTAGTTACAGAGAACGGAGTCGGGGTAGTCAGAGAGAAAGGAGCGCCAAATGCTACGGTCTCTACATACCTCTTTCGCCTCGTCCACTGTCATCATCTTTACACATGCCCTCCGAGGGGTCCTCGTACTTTTTACGTGACCTACCTCCAGTATCTTTGATACCGTTTCCGAAGGTCAACCGAGGTCTCCCCCTAACTCTCTTAACGCTCACTTTTTCATCATAAACATGGCCAAACCATTATTACGGTTTTCCAACCAAAATTTAAATAGATATTCACCTTTTTTCCTACAAAACAGTTATTCAATACAAATTCGGCTAAACAATGCGTGACTGGGGAAAAATCAAATAAGTCCACCGCCATGTCCGATTGTATATCTCTCAAATACTTATGGAGTTCCTTCATGTTCCTCAACCGTCTGCCGCAGGGTGCTTTGTACATCACTTCTTTGTTGCACTTCCATCTTACTATTTGTCTGTTGAAAATATTAAAAAAAAATTCTAAATATATACTTAAAAAGGTTATTTTAATTTAATTCTTTTCTATCCATTTCATGGGCAACAGTAATTTGTAATTTTTCTTTTTTAGCTTCACGCTGTATAACTAAATAGCGGGGCAGACGGAACATAGGAACCTAATATTAAGACATACCGTTTCCATTAAAACACTTCCTTCTTTTCGCCGTATTCTCGAGGCATTGCGTGTTCTACTGCCAGGTACCAAAACGGGGAAATAAAAATATTAAAATTTCATTCCCCGAGTGGGAATCCAACCACATCCTTCATCAACACTTTTGCCCCTGTGCCACGACGGCCTTATCATAATTAGAATCATTTTACATTTTTTTGTTTTATATGTTACCGACATAGTAAAACTACAATAATTTAAGCTAAAGTATTAATATTAACATCGTGGGACCAAATGACAATTTTTTGAAGAGGAATATTAATTACTTTAATAACAGTTTTATATTGCTTTAAGTTATATGCATGCACAAACAAATCATAAGCCAGATTACCAAAATATGAACCCACTACTCCTCCTTACCTCTCCCATCCACTTAATAACGGTTTCGCCAAAGGATTGTAAGTCCTTAGATCTTTCAGCGCTAACACATCTTTCCTCTTACATCTCGGGGTACAAGTGTGTGGCACCATTTTGAGAGGTTTCACAGCACTTTTTGGTGTATAATACTAGAAAATAACAAAAATAATCATAATTAACCAAATTTCAAATGTGAAGAACGGAGTGATTGCCTCATTTTTTTTAAACCTTCATTCATTAGAAGAAGAAGAAGAAGGTAGACAGAGGAATCTAGTTTTAAGACACTTCGTTCTCCACGCAACTTTCGAGAGTTAAATGGCAGCATTTAACGCCGTCTTTATCTACCAGAGGAAATGAAAATTAAATACGAGCATTATTTCAAATGGTGATCGATTCTACAACCATTACCTTTATAGCCAGACTGCGCTACGACGGCTTTACTTTTCTTACTATATAAGATTTTTTTTAAATAAAAAAAAACTCTATATGATACTTACCACAACTCTACTACAGACATTGTCTAAATTAGCAACATTTTGTTGCGGCGGCGGTACTGTAGTACTCGTAGATTTTTTTGCAACAGCTCTTTGACGACGAAGCTCCTGAGTTAATAATAAAATTAATTTTATTAATAAGCTGAAGAGTTTATTTGGTTGAACGCGCTAGTCCCAGGAACTGTTGGTTTGAATTGATTTTTTGTTTTGTTTTGAATAGATAGTTTGGAAGATATTTATCGAAGAAGGCTAAATTACAAAACAATGAGAAATGAAATGAAATGTATATCTTATATATAACTTAAAATTTTTGATATTGTTTTTAGACTAGTATATAAAAAAGAAACCAATATTATCACTATCTATTTCTCACCTCATTTTGTTGTTGAGTCGTTTTTGGTTGTTGTGTGTCTGTTTTACTTTGTTCTTCTGATCTCGTATATTCTACATAAGGCATATTTCTCTAAAAAAAGAAACGTAAACATAAAAAGTCGTTTTAAAGAAATCGACTTGAAATGTCCGTCAATAACTTATGTTCTTATATTGTTCGTGTCCTCTCCGAAGTACTAGACTGATTTTGATGAAACTTACATCGTTCTCGAATAACGTTAGTTTCTGAGTAATTTGTGAACCAACACACAAGTATTCTATCCAAAAGGTATCCTAAACTTACAACATTTTACACGTGTGTTAAGCGTTTGTAAGCCTAAATAGATTGTAATACTCAAATATTATCCAATTCTAACAATATTACGTACAAACATACACTTATATATGTAATATGTACGAACAAACAGCCTTTTTTTATGTCGGTTAGCAATAAATAAAAAATAAACATAAATGACAACACAGTTAATGCCAATTTGACTGTACGTGATGATTTTGTGAATTGAATGGGAAATCTCACTTGAGCTACAATAATTTTAAATTAAATTAACTCCATGTATCCCGCGTATAGCAGGATAGGCAGAGGGACCCCAACCATTTCCAACTTTCGAGACATTTCGTTAAGTGGCAGAACTCAACACCACACTTAGTTTTATTCCAAAAGAGAGAAAATGAAAAAAAAAATCAAAACAAATCATCTCAAGAATATCAAACACAAAACCCTACAAACAAAAACAAAAAAAAATACAAAAGCCACAACTCACCCTTGACTGCAACTGAGTCCTAGGCATGGCCCTAGACCGGTGACGTTCCGCGGCTTTGAACTCCAGATACAACGGTGCGAGGCGCGTTGAGCCACGGTATATCCACTCCCTCTTGTTGATACCGATGAACAGTACTTCCACTAGCGAGGCGTCCACACGCGATACCTTTGATGGCCACCATTTACCTGATTATTAATAGATTTCTTATTATTAAAATATAGAAATGACTATTGAGGCCAATTGTGGCGCAGCGACACTAGCGTGCGACTGTAAACGGGATTGTGAGTTCGATTCCTACATGAGGAAATTAAATATTTAACATTTTCATTTCCTTGCTCCCATAACGAGGCAAAGCGCGGCGTTGAGTTTCGCCTCTCAACACGCTATGCCTTCTGTAAAGCAAAAAGAAACTATTCCGCTGTGTATGACACATGACACAATCTATGTAGGGGAGGTAACTAAGACAGATACGATAGGAAGAAAAGGCCTTTCCCGATGGTTAGATTATCTGACACAAAGGGATTTTTATCGAACCAGTAGTTCTTGAGATAAGCACATTCAATCAAACACACTCTTCAGCTTTATAATATTAAAAGACATATGTAATAACCAGAGTTTCACACTGAAACAGCGTCTGGCTATAAACTCATGGCTGTGAGTTCGATTTTCCCACTATAGTGCGCGACGTTAAGCTCCGACACACAACTGTTAAATTATATAAGGAAGAACGCTTTTTAAAACGTATAACTAAAAAAAAAGAATTCGAACTCCATACCCTGCCACTCAGTCTTCAAGTTCTGTCCCGCATGCAATCTAACCATCGGCCTCTCGGGGTACGCCAGCAAGTATTTCCTCACAAACTCCCGCGAATAGGTTTGAACTTCGTCCCACACGAGGTTGGCGCACTCGCACACTAGACGTATGTGCGCGTGCGGCGCGTACTGGGCGTAGCCGTCGTCGAAGAAAACTAGGTATCTAGTATGGAAATATTGAAATTATTTTTAACAATTTTATTTTTTGTTACTGCGTTTAAAAAAGATTTTTTTTTAGATAAATAAAAAAATTAACTTCGACTGTTTCCAAGGTTGGCAAGGGTTAAAATCCCGATAATTTAACATTTTTACATGTTTTCTTAAAAAAGTAAGGCAAAATAAGTACATTAAATATGAGGTATATTTTATTACCTATAAGAATTAACCGGATTCGGTATTTCAGCGACGATGCCCGAATAATATGATTCTGTTTTGTTATTATCTTTAAACATCGCTATGATTCGACGACCTGTTGACATAATATAAATGAAAAAAAAATAAATAATCTAAATAATAAATTTGACACACGGTTGTGAGTTCGATTCCAACTCAAAAGGCGGGAAATACTCCTGAGAGGGAATCGAATCTACAACTGTGACATGGGAATAATTTAATTTCATCTCTCCGATAACAAGACAAAACGCACCTTTGAGTTTCGCCTTCCAACAAGAAAATTGGGAGGTGGATGAAAAAGAAAATAAAAATAAAACAATTGTAGCACAGTTTGATGATGACCAAAATCATAATTATTAGTATGTCAATGTCATAATTAGTATGTCAAATTCATGTGATGTCATTACCAAATGTGATGACTAAAATAAGTCATAATTAATGAATGACTATGACTTAATCAGATAATTGTTTATTGAAATTCTTTTTTCGTTACACAATATACCCAAATAAACTAAAACAAGAAAAATATAGTGACCCAACACAAAAGCCCCTTTTTTTACTATCCGGGGTGGAAGTTAAAAATGTGGTTTCATTTATAGTGGTGCTGACAAGAACTAAATAAATCTTCTTACCCATTTAGGTAAAAGTTACTTACCTATTGTCAATCTAACGTCCGGAGGTTCGCTGTAGGCTAAGTACCTTGCTGGCACCGTCTTAAACAACTGTTTGGCTAATTTATGTTCGAATTTAACTCTGCAAACTGTGAAAGCGTTCTGAAAATAATTATGTAAATATAAAATAAAATATGTAGAGGCTGTAGCGTGACGGTAGCGTGTGAGTTCGATTTTCACTGGAGGGAGTGAATTGTTTTCATTTTCTCTCTCTCTGGTAACAAGAGACGATACGGTGTTGAGTTTCGCCACTCAAAAGGTAATGTCGCGGTGCAGCAATGTATGTATGTATCTGTTTGTTTGTAAATGAAACTTTAAACGTGACTTTGAAACTTCGGCTTAATTTCAAATTATTTATTTGTAAATATTACTTACGGGCCCTCCCTTAGGCGTAATCTCCACAATCTTGGCCTTCATCCACGCGCACAGTGGTTTCTTCATGGCGTACACTGTCATCCCGATCTTGAGGGGCGGGGGTAAAATATCCCCGGGTGGAGGGAGGTCTTTTGGGGCGGACTCCGCTGATAACTTCACTACTGATACTTCTTGGAACTAGAAATTAAAAATATGTATGACCCTACTAACATTATTAACGTGAATGTGTGTGGATGGTTTTGTTTTCTACATTCACACAAAAACTACTGAACGAATTAAGATGAAACTTTAACAGTAATATAGCTTATATATCAGAACACATAGGCTATAATGAATGTAAAAACTTTGTGTAATTTAGCTTAGTGTATAGCAATAAGTTTAAGAAGGCGAACCCACGTGTACAACAAAAAAAATAAACAAGGAACTGTCTCACAAGTGTACATTTTTTCGTGATAATAACAGAGGAGTTTTCAAAGAACTCTGTTTTTCGCTTTACGCCCAAACGCAAGAATACCTACAGATCGATTTTTAAAAATTAAAATATACATTTTTTTAATTCAATCTTTTAAAGGTCCAAATCATAAAATGTATCATAAAATAACTTTAAAAATAAGACATTGTTGAATAGTTATTTTTTGCAGGAGAAAATGCTTTCATTTGGTCTGTTTTTTGTACTACAACATAAATAAATAATATAAATAACATATTGGACTTCAAACAATTTAGGTTTCTTAAGTGTTTTATTTTTTAACTATAAATGAGTATACTAACATCATCTTCCATTTTCTCAGTTGTTGTTTGAGGTGTGCTCGATTCCTAAAGAAACAGACAAATAAATTAAATGTATTCATACAATATTAAAAAGACCTTATTATAAAAATCTTAATGTTTTTTTAATTTTTTAAAGTAATTTAAAAAATTAAAAAAACTATTTTTTACTTTTCTTACTTAAGTACTTAAGTAAGAAAAGTACTGATTTAATAAAGGTATAAATATTTTAACGGCATTTGAAACCCTTGCTTCTTGGAAACCGTCTAAGGTTCGTAAAAATTTTGTTGCTTTGTTGTAACATGTTTTCTTAAAAAGTATTCTACTTTTAATATTTTACTTACTAGATATAGAATGACACTTTAAACACATTAAAGTTATATAGAGGCCGTCGTGGCGCAGCGACAGAAGGGTGCTGCTTTAAACGCGACAGTTGTGGATTCGATTTCATTCGAGGAAATGAAATAAGTAATGCTTTCATTTTCCTCGCTCTGGTAACTAGGTAAAGCGCGGCGTTGAGTTCTGCTAATCAACACGCCTTAAATAATTGGAGGAAAATGAGGAACGCAAGTTCCTAGGTTCCGTCTGCCGACCCGGGATTCAGCATGCGTGTGTGGAATACGGTGTGAAGGTGAAAAATAATATATAGCTAACTTTTTCCTTCAAAGGCGCATATCCCAATGGTATGGCGGGTCGTTTGGCCGGCACTTCTTTACTCGGCGATAGACTGCGCTTAGATTTCGATACTGTCAAGTCTTTTGTAGTCATTACATTCTGTAAAAAATACAGCATTGTTATTTTGAGCCCAATTCAAAAAAAAAACTAAAAAAATAAAAAGAAAATAAACAAGCCCAATAGTTTATTAGGATTAACAGTCGACACTTAACGTTGCGCTCGACTGTACTTTAGTGTTGTGAAGCAAGTGCTTCTCATCTATACTTATGCAATAAAAAGCTGTTTTCGGACTATACGGTCTACGAGTCGTGGCCGCCCTGAAGTTGGCAGTAGATAATTAACAGAAATTCCCTCCGAAAATGGAACCCACAGTAGTACCGGTAATAATTTAAATCAGACACTACTACATAATCTATAAAAATATATAAAATGTATATGACATACGCACTTGATTTGCTGCTGTACATGAATACTGAAAAAATATATTAAATAAAACCATTAAAACATATAAAATTACAAAAGTTTTCTAAATATCTAGTTAAAAATATTTTCTAACTATAAAAAATATGTCCATAGTGGCACAGGGATACAACAGCGCATCTCTAAGCACGACAGTTGTGGGTTCGATTCCCACTTGGTGGAATAAATGATTTAATATATGAGGAAATGAAATCCCCAGTCACTTTCAAGAGAAGAAGAAGTGTCTAGACCCTTCACTTTCCACTCAAATACTAGAGACATCGGGTATTAAGTGGCGGAATTCAACGCCGTATTTACCTATCTGATTGTAATATTAATACATACAGAGCAAGTAGGCGTATCGAAAATTGTCAAGGTTGGTAATTCTACGATACTGGGTTCGAATGCCGCGTACAAGTCGTTCCTTAGTTTATCTGTGACAGCTTGACACTCATTCAATAGGTCATTTAGTTCTTTACTTTCTTCTGTAAACAAAATTAAGATATATTCAGTTATTTCATACATTAATTAAAAATATTAGTTAATTCTATAAAAATCTAGATATAAAAAAATATTTTCTTTTGGGTCTTCACGCTGTGTCTCGCGTATAGCAGGCTGAGAGAACTCGGCACCGAGTATTATCTTATGAAGTAAGATAATTTTAAATTATTTTAAAATTTTAGTTAATTACAAATGCATAAAATTTATATCAAAATTTAAAAAAAAATTGATATAAATTTTATGCATCTATTTTTTATATTTTTTACATATTCCTTAATAGGAAAATTGAATATGAACAATATTCTTTAATTTGTTTAAAAAATAATAATAGTCACACAAAGAAACTTGACTTATATAAGGAAATCGTGAGAAAAACAGATTATATTAAAAATACTCACTTTCTATTCTACTCATCTCCTCTTGCAATGTGTCTTTTGATTCCTTCAAACGATCATCCATTTTGTACTTCATCCACGTTTCATTGAACATGTCCGCTAATTTATCTTCGACCATTCTAGTGATTATTAAATATTATTTAGGAAAAATATATCGAAGCCGTAGTGACACGTGACTGTAAACACGTTTTGGGTTCAATTCGCATAACTGATTCAAAAAAGTGAATTAATTAATATTTTAATTTCCTCGCCCTTGTAATGAGGGTGCTTTGCCTCATAGCGTTGAGTTCGGCCACTCAACACGAAATGTCTCGAAAATTCGGCGGTGCGTGGGGACAGGAGTNCCTTCACTTTCCACTCAAATACTAGAGACATCGGGTATTAAGTGGCGGAATTCAACGCCGCATTTACCTATCTGATTGTAATATTAATACATACAGAGCAAGTAGGCGTATCGAAAATTGTCAAGGTTGGCAATTCTACGATACTGGGTTCGAATGCCGCGTACAAGTCGTTCCTTAGTTTATCTGTGACAGCTTGACACTCATTCAATAGGTCATTTAGTTCTTTACTTTCTTCTGTAAACAAAATTATGATATATTCAGTTATTTCATACATTAATTAAAAATATTAGTTAATTCTATAAAAATCTAGATATAAAAAAATATTTTCTTTTCGGTCTTCACGCTGTGTCTCACGTATAGCAGGCTGAGAGAACTCGGCACCGAATATTATCTTATCAAGTAAGATAATTTTAAATTATTTTAAAATTTTAGTGAATTACAAATGCATAAAATTTATATTAAAATTTTTAAAAAAATCAGCACAATATACTTAACAATCTATTTTTTATATTTTTTACATATTTTTTAATAGGCAAATGGAATATCAACAATATTCATTAATTTGTTTAAAAAATAATAATAGTCACACAAAGAAAGATAAAACTTGATTATATAACAAATCGTGAAAAAAACCGATTATATTAAAAATACTCACTTTCTATTCTACTCATCTCCTCTTGTAAAGTGTCTTTTGATTCCTTCAAACGATCATCCATTTTGTACTTGATCCACGTTTCATTGAACATGTCCGCTAATTTATCTTCGACCATTCTAGTGATTATTAAAAATTATTTTACAAAAATATATCGAATCCGTAGTGACACGTGACTATAAGCACGTTTTGGGTTCGACGCATAATTGATTCAAAAAAGTGTATTATTTAACATTTTAATTTCCTCGCCCTTGTAATGAAGGAGCTTTGCCTCATAGCGTTGAGTTCCGCCACTCAACACGAAATGTCTCGAAAATTCAGCGGTGCGTGGGGACCGGAGTGTTTTAATACAAGATTCCTAGGTTCCCTCTGTGTACCTAAAAAACCTAACTAAAAATACAACTTACTTAAACAAATTGTAAGAGCGCGTTTAAGAATTAGAAGAATTAGACCTAGTATGGTCCGAACGAAGCAAGAGGCGCTGATTCAAATCCTGCTAGGCCAAATTCTTATGTTTTCTATAATACAAAAGTATTATTCTTTCGCAAGTGTGGAGTAACACTTAAAAAATAACTCACTTGGCACCATCCTCTCCTATAATAAGTGCATTTTCATCATTCATTTCAATTTCACCGTCTGAATCGGAATCGGATATCTCTACTAATTCTTCTCTACACTTTTTTGGACTCAATTTTAGTAGTGGAGTAAAGTCCTTTAAACCGTTTATTAGTTCCTATATAAGAAAATATTATGTCATATACGGAATATAGCGGGAAGCTAATTTAATTTAATTTTAGTATAATCATACCTTATTTCGCAGATCCACGACATCTAAACAAACTTGACAAATGTACAGACGTTTTTTTTTATCGCCATCATAAAAATTAACAATTTGACTGTTCGCTATGTAAAAATCGTAACTAGTTTTGGGACAAGATTTATTTATACATTTTGGTACATCACTAGTTCTTGTTATTTGTTCTTTTTGGTTGGCTTCTTCTGGAACTGTTAAAGAAATAGGAAATTACTTTATTATTATAAGATATGTATTTTATATTCGAAGCAAGTGCGACTGTATGCAAATTTAGAATTTTGAAACTAATTAAATTAGAGGGCGTCGTGGCGCAGTGGCACCACGACGGCGATAGCACGACGGTTGTTGGTTCGATCCCCACTTGAGGAAGTGAAATATTTTTTAACGTTTATATTTCCATTTCCTCGCTCTGGTGGTGTGCGCGGTGTTGAGTTCTGCCACTCAACACCTCCAGAATTCGGCAGAAAGTGGAGAACGGAGTGTCTTAACACTAGGTTTCCTCTGCTTACCCTGCTGTGTGCGGGATAGAGTGTGAAGCTGATTTTATTTTTAAAACTAATTAAATCTGCAAATATAACAACTGTATACATATAATAATTAAAATTGGTGCAATGTTGTCACATATACCACTATAAGAAAATATCTTTAGATAGGCCCTACCACTAAATTTGATTGAGATACTAAATTAACTAAACAAATCAAACTATTGAACTTCTTAATAAGGCATTTACTGCAACTACAACTTCTTTTTCAATTTAATTAAATTAACAATATTTTAACATACCTTCATTTTGTTTTTCAACTTTTTGTTCAGATGTTTCATCTTCATCAGAATCTAAATTGTATACTTCTAAGCCTAATTGAGATTTCTGAAATAAAAAAGATAGACATATAAACCCTGTGTAAAAAACGGTGCATCAGAAGTCGATCTCACACACTGAGAGTTTGGTACATAAAAATATGTTTTTTTCAATTCAAATCAGTGATTTAGAATATTAGTATAGATACCTTAATTTCAGTTGTGTTATTATCTTCTTCCTTCTTCTCCAATGTCTTCTGTTAAAGAAAAAAAACTAATAAAACTCCTTAAAATAATGTATAAATTAAACATAATGTATAGTTTTCTTAGCTTCGAAAATATTTATCAAATATTTAAAAAATTGAAGCCGTCGTGGCGCAGGGGCACAAGCGTGCCACTGTAAACGCGACGATTCTAGGTTCGATTCTCACCGGGAGGAATAAAATATTTAATATTTTCATTTCTTCGCTCTGGAAACAAAGCAAATGCCTCGAAAATTCGGCGGAGAACGGAAGTGTCTTAATAAGAACAGAGTGTCTTAAGACTAGGTTTCTGGGTTCCCTCTGCCTACCCTGCTAGATAAAATAAATATTTAAAAAAAAACAGCACGCAAGTAGATTACTAAATAAGCAAAAAGGTGACTTGTTTTTAAATAATTCTTTGCCCACTACTAAGGATAATATAAATAACTTACACTCACAGTCTTTTTCGATGAAGTGATTTTGTCTTCAGGTTCATTTCCTTCATTTATTTCGGCGTCTATTTTGTCTGTGAGCGCTAAATCTTGAACTGGCAGGTTTTCCGATGATTTTTCTGAAACAAAAAATCATAAATAAAGAACAAAGAAACGAAGAACATTTAAGTTATATAAATTAATTATCGTACAGATATGCTTATAGTAACCTGTAAGTGAGTATTGTAGATCATATACAAGAGGAGCAGGTTCATATTTTAAATATATATTTATTTTTTTATATTCTTTAGTAATAATAATTTCAACACAAGAATGATAATAAGTCACACAAACGCTTGTTATCAGCATATATAAAACATGTAACTCGAGAAAAAAAGAATCTGTTTTATATTTTTCTCGGCGGTAAAAATCTTGCCAGTAGACGCTTACGAACACCTTTATACTTTGGCTCGGTTACCTCACACGGTTTCGCTATAAATTCGATTGTTTTTTATAGTAAATAAATATAATGGTTAAGAAATATTGTATAGTCCCTATGAGCCAGTCGTAGCGCAGGGGCACAAACGTGTGACTGTAATCTCGACATGTTGTAAGTTCGATCTCGGAACGGAGTGTTTTAACACTAGGCTAAGCAGAAGGCCTACCCTGTACATGCTGATAAAGAATGATAGACGGAATACAGCGTAAAGTTTAATAAAACATATTTCGCCAACATAACTTTCTCCTCCTGCTCTATAATAAATTTACCTTTTATTATTTTGCGATTGAAGATACGCAATACTTTAAAAACATATATTTTACATCAATGCAATCAAACATCATTCAGTTTATTTTTGTACAGAACTATTGTACCTATTAAAAAGTCAATATTAAAAAAAAAAAATTAAGAAAATGTTTGCTAAATAACAATAATGTTGCTTGTAAAACACAAAATAAAAAAATTATGTTAAACATTATCAACTCAGAAAATGTTTCTTTTTTCTGCCATTTAAAATTCGAAAAAAAATATTTGCCTTTTAATAAAACTTGATTGAAATACTATCATAAATGAGTAGTTACACATTTTATTACTTAGTCAGTACTACCTACCTACTTTTGGTGGCCTGACCGAATGTCCTTTTACAAAACTTTCTTCCATCATTATTTTAATTTAATAAGAATAATGTAAATGAAATATAGATAACATACCTCTTTCCTCATCAGAAGAAGTCTCTTCTAAATCAACAATTGTATCATCGATTTCATTATTTTGTTTAACGCAATCCTTATCAGATGCTTTTTCTTGTTTTTGCAATGAATCTTCTAAAACAAAGTAAATATATAATTATATTATTTTTGCAAGTAAAACAAATTATTTAATAAGCAGCGTCACGGTGTACCCTGCATATAGCAGGGTAGTCAGTACAGAGTAGTCTAGTGTTATATCACTTCCCTACACAACGCAACGCTTTTTGGAAACATTGTATATCGAGTGGTGGTGGGCATTGAACCCGTTACTATGATTAGTTACATCTCATTATTATCGTAAATAGCTATAACTGAAAAGATGGTTTGGTTTAATTGATTCCAAAAGATTATTTTTGTGTGAGATATTCAATTTATCAAGGAAGGTAATAAGGCTTTATTACATAACAAACATCATTTTAATATAATTCACTACATCTGTGGTCAGAGTTACCTCCCGCACATAAAATGTAATATCATGTGTCGTCACAACAAGTAACTAACTCCGTTTGACCATGCAATAATATAAAATAATAAATAAAAGTTACATTCTCTTGCAGAGCAGGGTAGGCAGTGGGAACCTAGTGTTAAGGCACTCCATTTCCCATGCACTGCCCAATTTCTAGACAACTACTTAACAGAACTAAGAAATAAAAATTGTTTATCTGTCTGAGTGGGAATCAAATCCACAACCATTTAGAGTGACACATGGTGGTGCTGCAAAACTACAGCCATGGTATATAATAAAAATAATTTATAAGCATCAACATACCATCATCTTGGAATAGTAATTGTTTTAAAATGGTATTATTTTTTATTTCTTTTGTATCATTCTCAGTTACATTATTGAGATCATCTTGTATAATATTCTGTAACAACAAAAATTATATATTACTCCTTTTGACATTGCAGGATACACTACACACTATATCCTGCAATCCCAAAATATGCTAATTACTTACTGCATCACAAGAATCTTCAGGAGTTACATCTTCATTTTTTTTCTCATTTTCATCCGACTACAAATTTAAGAAAAAACAAATATATATTAATTTTGTTTAAGCAATTTATTTACATGTTATTAGCATAATTATTTTTTATATTCTCATCGAATGCAGAATCAGATCTCATCAAAGAGAACTTAGTGTTAAGACACTTCAATTTCTGCCTATTTCTTTTCACCTAAAACACTATGTGCATGTGGGTTCCATTTCCATTCAGGGAATGAAGTATTATCGTTTCATTACCGCTCAGGTAACAAGACTAAGCGCGGCGTTGAATTTCACCGCTCAATGTCTTGAAAATTAGGCGGAAAGTGGAAAACGGAGTGTGTTGACACTAAGTTTCCCCTGCCTACCTTCCTATATGCGGAATACAACGTGACAGGTTCACGAGTTCTAATTATAATTTAATTTATTAAATTTACCTCCTCATTTTTCCCAGCTATTTGATTGAATGCATTACTTGTAACATCATTGATAGTAAACGTAAACTCTTTATGTTTTATATCCATCTTTGTGTCTGTTTCTGACTGCTGGGCGTTAGAATCTTCAGAATTCTCAGCTGTCATTTGCAGGCTACTTTCTGGAATTGAATATTTATAATTAAAATTGAAATTTAAAGAAACAATTTATCTGAAAAATGCTATGTTTAAGGTCATTGGTGGGGCAGAAGCACAAGCTTCCGATTGTACGAGTGACAAGTGTGGGTTTGATTCTCACTCAAGGAAATGGGATATTTTATATTATATTTTCATATATGGGATATTTGATAGAAATTACTAATTGTTATGGTCTACCTAGTAAAATATTTAATATCAATATATAGGAAAAAGGAAGAGAGATAGACCACAGGAAAGGTGGGATGATGATATTAGACAAGTGGCAGAAACAACATGGAGTAGAGTGGCCATAGATAGGCCAGAATGAAGAAGACTGGAAGAGGCCTTTGGCAAACAGACACACAAAAATGGAATATAAGGAAAATTTAATATCAATATATTAGACAAATGTCATGGTGCAGAAGCACAGTGTCTGACTGTAAACGCGACATTTGTAGGTTCAGTTCCCGCTCAAGCTTCATTTCCTCCTCTGGTAACAAGACAATGCATGGACATGCATGGCTTTGAATAAATGAGACATACAGAATATCTCGGAAGGACAACATTGCATATTGAGTGTGAAGTGTCTTAAATTCAATTATTAAAAAAATATTCATTCTGCCTTGCCTATGATATATGGCATACAGTTTGAAATTATCAAAAATACTTAAAACATGAAAAAAAAGTAGACATACCATCTTCATAATGGTCAAAGTCATCATCTTCATCTCCATCATCATCATAATCCGGTTCCTCATCCTCCTCCATTATCCTAGACGTTTCTGCTAACAGACCAAGACTATCCGATTCATTTACATCATTATCAAACATTAAATTATCATTGTCCATATTAAAATCTTTTGATGTTTCAGATTCATTAATTTTCTGTTTCATTAATTCATTATCATTCTTGTTGTCATTAATTGATTCATTTGTTTTAGTTTCTACAGCATAAGATGTAGAAGGTTTTTGATCAACAATTACATTAAGCTTTTTAGATTCATTTATAATATCAAATTTTGAATTTTCATTGCTTATATTATAATCTTCAGACTTTTCTGATTCATGTTTTATTTGTTGTTGATCAATAGTTTCATTAACATTTTGAGATTCTTTCGTAATTTCAGTTCCAGTTTTTTGATTTATCTGCAAATCATTTTTAATTGATGATTCATCTTGATTTTTATTTTCTTTTACATTATTATCTTTAGGAGTTAAGTCAATGTCATTGGAATTTTCTTCTAAAATTTTAATATCCGTAATATTATTATCATTATCGATGTTATGGTTGTTATCATTGATTATTGATTTATGATCATTTGTACATTCAACAGTTTCAGTTTCAACTTCCATTGCCATATTTTCTGCCTCATCAGTTATTTCATTCATTTTATCACTATTCTCATCTGATTTATTTGCAGGTGGAGATAAAATGCAATCTTCACTTTCATTTGCATCCATATTTTCCAAATTTGTAATATTTTCAGCTTGTGAGCCTAAACCTAGCTTTTTCTCTACAGGGTCATCTTGAAGTAACATGTTTTCTTGTTGGTCAATTATATTTTCATTTTCCATTGTATTTAATTCTTTTGTAATGATATCTGTGGCTAACCTGACTTCTGTTTCAGCATCGGGTTCTATTTTCTCTGACGTTTTATTTATATCATTATTACTTTTAGATGTACCACCGTCAAACAATGGGGGTTCATTCATTTCTTCATCACTACCAAGCAATATTTCTTCATCTATATTTTTAGAATTATGCTCATTTTCTAACACTTCATCTGGTGACATTTCCAGACTATTAATTAGATTTCCTTCTTCATCACTAAAATCAATAAATTCTTGCATCGGTATATCAAGCATCATATCAGGTTTGTTAAGGCCATGAGTTGGTTTTGAATCATTTTTATCTTTTACATTCCTATTTGATTCCTCAACTTCTAATGTCTTCAACATTTTTTCTTCTTGTTCAATTGTTTTTATAACATCTTGGAACTTTGAGTCTGTTTTAGATATAGGTTCAAAATCTGTTTTTTCCACTGAGTCTTCTAAGAGAGCTGCTTCTTCTTCAATATCATCGTCCCATCTTAATTTCAAATCATCATCTTGATTATCACTGTCTACTAGTTCTAGTGAAGAATCATTCTTTTCATTTAATAAGATATCCTCCATGTTGTTATCATTTCTTGCTTTTTCACCAGTAATATTTGATAATTCTTCGTTCAAAACAGATTCCTCTAAGTCTAATTCTTTTTCTATAAGACTCTGTATGGGTGCCATTTTTTCAGTTTCCTCACATTGTTTGGAGATTTGTCCTTTTTGGTCGTCTGAAGACATCTTGAAGACTAATTTTAATACAAATTATTATATTGTAAGTAATGAAACACTATTATAACCATATGTGAAAATATACAAGTTTATATATGAAAACATATATTTTGAAACAACTATGATAAATATTGATATTTAAGATTTACATAAAACCACATTTTAACACATTATTAAAATAAAACTAGTATAAAGTCTATGCTACTTAATTATACCGACAAATAATAATATTTTCATTTGACAGATCCCCAAAAATCAATGAAAGAATGATTTTATTACTGTCAAGTGTCAACTTGAAAATCGCGATCGATCAATAAATCGACTTAATATCGATGTTGAAAATATATTAAAAATAAACTATTGATATATTTGGATTATTTTAGCGAAACTTTGAATATATTGATGACTAATATAATATGTAATTAAATGTAGGATGGGATTCGATACAAGATTATCCTACAGAGAGCCGAAGTTATTAACATAGCCAAAAGGATTACCAAACTGAATGATAATGGACGGTTCTGTGACAAATAGAACTTACTTGTTACAGAACCGATAACAGTTGGAATGAACACATTCTCGAGAGAACGTGCCTCAGCAAACCTAGTGTAGGAACGCAAAACCGCTGTCAATGATTGGATGCGCAAGCCAAAGATCGAGATCAGTGGAGTGTCATTATAAAAACCAAAACATATACACAACAAAAGTCTAAAATCGCTTCTCTCTATAGAAAATTAAATAAAACAGTGAAGATTATGAAAATTAATGCAATTAACACATAATTTATATTTTTTTCAAATTGTGGGCCATCACTCTATATGTCAAATATATCTGTCAATTTAGGTTTGAAATGATTAATGGTTTGACTTTGAAGTTTGAACTCTGATAACTTCAATTCATTATAATTTTGACATAATAATCGGATTTTTATAATTTTTCTTTGATATTAAATAATAAAATAATAGTATTTTGTTAATAAATAAGATCCTTAACAATCTCAACAGTGTAGTATAGATAAAGAACATTGTTTCAATAATATCTGTTTTCCAAATAATATATCGCAACTTTCTCCACTCATAAACCACAATAGAAAAAATCGCTTTGTTTTTAATTGAATTTTAGTACATTATCAACATTTATCCATTAATTCTTATTAAATTTGTTTTTAATTACATATTAACAAAGTGCTTAAGTATTAATAACGGTAAATTTGAGTTTGCAACTACCACATTTTTAAAATATCAAATATAATGAATGTAAATAGCTATTTATCTCCTCGTATGATGGTGGGAGCCGCTATTGTAGGGCTTGTTGGTGCAGCTGGAGTATTTATTTATGAACAAGTTTATGCTGAAAAGCGAAGAGCAATGTTAGGTGAGCTTTTCATTTATTTTCATATATTATTGTATTATGTAATATTATATCAGGCAGTTTAGTTTTTATTTTATTTATTTATTTATAAACAACGTTTAATATAAAAATAATTATTAGGTTAATATTTTTATAATAATATTTTAATATATATATATATATATATTTTTTTAATCTTTTTTATAATTGTGCTGTGAAATTCGGCAGAAAGCAGGGACAGAAGTGTATTAATGGGGATGGAGAGTCTTAACTCTAGTACCCAGGTTCCCTCTGCCTATCCTGCTATTATTATACTGCGCGATACCGAGTGTAGCTAAAAAATGTACTATACTTTCTTCCTACTGTTTGGCAGTTTCCACCGAAAGCGATTTATTTTAGCAATCCCACCTTTGTCATCAAACCTTTTGATAAAATTAAATAAAAGTGAATATAAGTAAAATCAATAAAATAAAAGAATATACAAATAAAAAGATATTTATAATGTTTCAGTAAGTGAAGTAGCAAGACTGGACAAACAATTAGCATCAATGAGGACTGAACTTGAAGCTTTAAGAGAACTTCAAAAAGAAACGTAAGTAAATTTCACAATAACCTATAAATATCAATTTCATTGTATTACTACCATATATAGTGAGTGTGCAGGCAATATAATTCAGAGGAAACTTTGCTTTAGAACACACAGCATTCTTCACTTTCCACCAATTTTTTTTAATTCCATAACTAACATTTACAGTCAGACTGCTTTAAAATATTTAATGAACATAAATGTTTGTATGTATGTATATGCAAATCCATGTTAAATATTAATTTCCTTATAATCTCAATTATTTTTGTTGAGTTTCTTGCCGGCTCTTCTCAGCAGAACTGCCTTCCGAACCGGTGGTAGCTTTTTGTTCATATGTTCATTCGACGATTCAAAAGTGCTTATTATAAGTTTATTTGAATAAAGAATTTGAATATATTTCTTAATATGTTTCATCAACTTGTTACTAATGTTTTGCAATACTGGTATTGAAGGTATTAACAGCTTTAAAACATTTTGTAAATATAATTTAGTGGAATTGTCTTAACACTTATTTATATTTTTGTAAATATTATATTTTTTACCATCCACTACCTCCTTTTGCCGCATGTAGGAGTAGGTAGGCAGAGAAAACCTAATGTTAAGACACTTCATTCCCCATGCCCTGCTCAATTTTCGAGATATTGTTAAATGAGGTAACTCAATATTGCACTACCTCACTTAGGTGAGAAAATGAAAATTGAACAGAATTATAGAATTAGAATTATTAGAATCATAATTAATAAAATATGGAGCTACTTTATACTAAGGCCCTTAACCATTCTCAAGTCTGACGTCAATCTTGAGAGTGGTCTCAATTGGATATTGGCCTGTAAATACAGACCTAGGTTTTCTCTGCTTACCCTTCTATGCAAGATACAGTATGAAAATGAAAAAATAAACCTCATTAATATAATTTTTAAAAGCAAATATAGCAAAATAAATTTTATATGCAAGATTTTTTAAATTGACCATCTATCAATGAGTATAAATTTATGTGTCTTAGGTATGAAAAACAACAAGCTACTATACCATCACGGTGAGTGGATCATTTGAAAGGATTTATAACAAATTTTTGACAATTAAAGTCATTAAAATGCATGTTTTAAGACAAAATAATTGGTTTTGGGTAAAAAAAATGATTGTGCTAAAATATAATTACTAACTAAATTAAAAATATTATTAAAAAAATTAAGAGTATTGAAGACATGATTGGATTGCATGAATGTTTTGGGATAACTTAGTCAATCAAAGCTCTTCCCCTTTTATAAGCAGGAGATATGTTAAAAATAAAAAAAATGTGTTATACTTATATTAATTAGGAAACGCATGAAATTCTTAATGTAGTGGGACTTGAACCCACACCTTTTAGGACCGATTAAGGCAGACATCCTAATCAAGTTGTAATGAAATTATTATATGCTTGTTATAACTTATTTCTATTGTTAGCATTTGTGGACTAACTCTTTTAAAATGAAAAATGAATATTGATAGTATTGATTTCATATTTGAAGTTTGATCTGTACAGTATAATACCAATATCTAATAATGGCACTATAGTGTAATATGATACTCACAGGTTCAATACCAGTCAAGGCAATATTGTTGTTATTGTTGTTCTTTAATCAAGGCAATATTTATATTTTCTATATATGTAGATTCTTTTGGTCAAGATAGGAAAAGAAAACTATAAAATTTCATTGACTAGTTTGTAACATATGAATGAAAAAAGATCTGTCTAGGCTGTTATTAAACAAAGTTAAATTTGTCTTGTGTATTGTGTGAGCTGTGCATGTATGAAATAAAATTATAGGAATGTGAATCAGAACAAATCAGAATATATTATTTTGGCTATTTTTACAAAAAGACTACACAAAATAAATAATATAATAGATAACATAAAAGATGCTTGAAAAGAGGCTGATTCAATTAAGGTCTGTGAGTTAAATATCAAATTAACTCTGTACCCTGCACATAGCAGGGTAGGCAGGGCGAACCTGTGAACAAGTGTTATTCGTAGAAATTTCGTTCCCATTAGAACACTTCCGGTCACCATTTTCCGCCGAATTTTGGAGGCGTTGCGTGTTGAGTGGCAAAAGTTTACCCCGCACTTCGAAATCATTAATTGAAGTGGGAAACGAACCCGTAACCTTTCGGGTTTACAGTCACACGCTTGTGTCTCTGCTATGTTTACATATTAAATAATAAATTGCATTGGTAAATTTAATTACATGAGTTCGATTCCCACTCGACGGAATCATTTATTTTTATTAATATTTTTATTTCTTCGCTATGAAATGAAGATAAAGGCCCGGCATTGAGTACCGCCACTCAACACGCAATTCCTCGAAAATTTCGGCGAAAAGTGGAGAACCGAGTGTCTTAACACTATGTTCCCCCTGTGTTCCTACCCTGCTGTGTGCGGAATACAGCGTGAAGCTGATGTATTTTGATTTTTATTTTTTAAACAGAACACTACGGCGGGTCCGACAAAAACCTCGTCCTAAAAGAGAAACTATCGCATCGGCCGGAGATGCAACCGATTCAGAATATTTCACTGATTGTCAATCTTTAATTGGTAATATTATTTATTTGATTTATTATGATATTGATTATATTTTAAATAACTACTAATATATTCTTTTTTTAAGTACAATTTTAGGTTACATAAATTGTTCTATCGTTAAAAATTAAAATTAAATTTTTAAACATAACTTCAATTATATTGTAATTCTATATAAAATATATATTATATAACCGACGTGATAAGAAAGAATTTATTGCAAAAATATGAAAAATAAAATATACCATGATAAGTATTTTTTTAAAATAATTGTAATTTAGGTACAGATATAGAAATGGACAGCGAAGAGTTCTACGACGTGCCGTCAGATGAAGACGATACCCTCAGGGAGCCGGTGCAAAATGGGCATGTTGCTGTTGATAGTCAGGTTAGTTATTAGATTTTTCCAAGTTTTAAGATATATAATTAAATCTTGTAAGTTAAACATAAAGTACTTACTACTTTTTTGTCTTTTTATATATTCATATAATTAATGGTAATTTTTTTCTTTGTTATTAGTGAAATATTAGTCCAAAATCACTGGCCTCTAAACCAATATACTGTCATAGAGTCTGTGTAGATTTTTTATAATTAATTTAAATTTGATTTATTTTTCTTTCAGAATAATACAAAATCAGAAGAAACAAAATCGTCTAATGACAGTACGTAGCTGTCATATGTAAATTGTACTGGTAAATATATATGTTTAATTTTAATTTGCCAAATAGTGAAAAAACATTAGGAAAAAACCTTTATCTTAATTTTTTTAATTTTACATTCTTGGTTTTAAAAATAAAAATATTAAAATAACAGATTTGACTTTCAATACCATGAGTTATAAAAGATTTTTAAATTGTAAAGGTATTTTTTTTATATTTTGGTCAAATTAGTCTTTGAAATATAGAGGAAGCACAATTGTTTTAACACTATATAGAATCATAAAATTTTATTTTCTTTTTTTTTCAGGTATAATAGACAACAAATGGTTTTTTGGGTATTAGGCGGGGTGGTGTAAAATGTACTTTATAATTTATATATAAACTTCACAATTTTTTTGATTTATTTTATCAACATTTACCGGATATTACTATTATTATTAAAAATGCACATGTTAACACGCTTAAGTAGGTCTTGATTGACGTACCTACTCTAATGAATTCTGGATTGAATTCCTATTAGAGGGAATACTTTTTTATTTTATAGGCGTTTTCGTGATCTAGTTAGAAAAATAATAATTATTTTGGAATTAATGAAAAGAATTGATTAGAAAGAACAATCCCTTTATAAACAAAAATATATGATATTGTTTTAATTATACATTCACCATTGAAGAATAAATAAATTGCATAATAAATCTTAACTTCTTCAATTGAACTTAAATACTTATACTTATTATACGAACTTTGCTACTTTGACTAAAAATATAGTGAAAAAGATTCACTATTTATTTATTTCATTTCTTTGTTAATACTTCACATTTTCTGACGCAACTATTATCGTAGATTTAAATTATATCCAAAAATATATACCTATTAAACGCAACGGTTGTGGGTTCGATTCGAAAGCGCGGCGTTGATACCCGCCAAACATACAATGTCTCCGAAAATTGGATGGTGCGAAGGTAACAGAGTCCCTTAACACTAGGTTCCCTCTTTCTTCCTTGTATATATAACGTGAAGTAAAAAATATACGAGCAAGTATATTAAATATTTGTGTTTCTTTGATTTGTTTTAATGGGATGGTACTAGGTTCTTTTACCAGTTTTTTATGGTTGCTATGTAAAGAATAGTGGAAATACATGTAGTGTTTAGTTATATTTAAAATTAAATGTCTCGAATATAATGGGATTTAGATATTAGGCTGTTTAATCGAATATGAAATATTTTAATATTTAATTCAATAATAAATCAATTATTAATAAATCTATTCAATTAATACAAGTTGCAAATTCAATAAATATAAGAGGATGATATGCATCTTATAAACGCACAATTGACAAAAAAATACAATAATAAATGAATATATAAAATTATAAATTGTTTTGTTTTTTGCTAAAATCAAAAGTGGATTGTATTTTACAATTTATTTTTCCTGATCGTTAAAATTAAAATGATTTGTTTGAAGTGATGACTTATTTTTGTTTTTGATCTTATTTCAGTGTTTTCCAAAAAAATTTAATAAATTTGTTTTCTTTTCATATTTGACATTTTCGTATATGTAGTAATTTTATGGATGATTTTATTGCATAAATTTTCTATGTAGTGCACATAATTAAACAAATCAAACTGTCTTTTGATGTTATTTATTCTAATTGAAACTATCGACAATAATAAATCGAATATTGCGCCATTTTTTCATTAAATCTTGTATATGATGAATAAAAATTCTACTTTGTTGTAAGATATTTTAAAATGGAATTAGACACATATATTATTTATTCAAAATACAAACAATATACTATAAAAATACATCATCGTGTTCTTATTAATTTTTGTTTAAATATATTTTCATATAATGATGCTTGATCATTCCAATTGTTTCTTTTTCATCATTTATTTTATTTTATACAACATTAATTTAAAATTGGCTTAGAATATTGATAACAAATAATGTATTTGCAATTGTTTTTTCTGACATATTGATATCGATCGATATTTACATTCTCTTTTCATTGCCAAATCGATATTTACATTCTTCAATATATTACTCTTATTTACTTATTATAGTACAATATATATTAATATTGTGTAAATAAAAAATGGGCTCAATTATAAATATGTTTATATTTTTTTATATATCAATAATTTCCATCAATAAACCTAAAATGCCTTAACTAGGTGTTAATGTTTATAATATAGACATTTTGTACTCAAAATTGTAGACTTTAAAGTAGAAATTTGTACGATTTAGAAAAAATCTTATTATTAATATGATAATGGAATTAAATAATTATTAATAATATATTTTATGTTTATATTTGCTCAAATTCAACATTGTTTTTGATTATTGTTTCTTTTATAAATATAAAATAAATAATTATATTATTATCAACTTTGAAGCTCGTGTATAAATTTTTCACTGTCGTCCATATAAATATTAGATTTAAATCATTTGTATTTATTTATGACACAGAATTTAAATCATTATAGGCATTTATACACAAATTATAATAGTAATTATATGTAGTGAAATTGTATACTTCCCACCAAAAAATTGATTATAATAGAAAAAAATATTCTTAATTAATATATGTATTGTGTTTTAATTACATAGCCAAGATCTAAACATAATCTGTTACTTAATCAATTTATATACAGGATGGAAGAGGCAGCGCTTCTTTTATTGAAACTGCATATAGGGTAATATATTTCAAACCCACACCTAAGAAATTAATCAAGGTACCTCAACAGTTTGGACCAGTTTTATCCATACCTGTATTTCGTGTGACGCACACATACGTGTGCGACGTTTCCGATTTGACAGGTAAGTCTGTGCGTGCCTATGTTATACTTTACAAATGGCGTTTTATTTTAAAACGACATTTAAGATCTTGGACTAATATAATTTTGTTTATCCAGATAATTGTGTATTGTTTATAAATATACGTATATTAATTATGAATGTAAAATAGTAAAGAATATTTATTTTGGTATATGTTTTAGTTATATTTTGTTATTAAAATGTTTCTTCGAAATTGCTTTTTTATTGGATATCTTGTAATCCTTCCGAGGTGTGTCGCCTCTTATTTAATTTATCAAAAATATATTAGTGTTATATTTAAAATAAAATATTATTTTACAACATTTATTGGACTGTTTTGTGAATTGCGCCACTTACCACTCAGTCAATCTATCAATATCGATCGTTATCAGTCGAAATCACGGAGAACAGAGTATCACAACACTAGATCCTCTCTGCCTATCCTAATATGCTGAAAAAATATGTAATTTAATTTCTTTGAATTTATATTCTATATTATTACTAATATTAAAAAAAATAGATATACGAACTACACTAACTTACGCGACTAGTTGTGGGTTCAACCCCCACTTGAGGAAATGAAATATTTATTTAAATTTATGTTTACATTTCTTCGCTCTGGTTTCGAAACATAGCGCGGCGAGGAAGTTCGCTACTTAAAACGCAATGAATCCAAAATTCGGCAGAAGGGAGAACAGAGTGTATGAACACTAGGTTAGGTTCCCTTCACCTACTCTACTGTGTGCGGGACACAGCGTGGAGCTGGAGCTTTTTAAATATTCGTCACGGGACAATGTTTTACAGAAAGCAGGTATAAAAAATAAAACAACATTTTCAGCCACATGTTTTACTAAGGATACAATAAATAGCCCTATTTAAGGATTTAATGTGAAGCATTCTGTATACCTAATATCCATATACAATTTATATTATATTTTACTTGAAATTTTATACACGGCCGGTTATAATTTTAAAAAAATGCGATACTATATATTTTTTTTTATAAAATCTATATTTCATACATATATTTTTTAATATTGAAATATTTATATGGCATTATAGAACAAAACATTTTTAAATGGCAAAAGTTAAATATTATAATGCCATAAGATTACAATAATATATTGATTATTTAACTTTATATGTATTTTATATACTATTATATTAAAGTTATCTATTTTTTTAATATACATTTATAGAAAAAAAATAACAAACATTTGTGACGTCACTACCTTGTATAGAAAAAGATTTTGAAAATGTCAACTTTTTTTAAATTAACCCTATGAAATACATAAAAAGTGACAAATTCTATATTTTTAATATATATATTTTCAAAAACCTTCATGTACTTTTATTGCTTTTAGCAATTACAAACATTTTGAGGCAATAGCGGTGGGTAGTTTTAGCAATAATTTTTTTTCTTAGAATAAAATTGTGTAGAACTAGACATGTTATAATAGAAGTTCACTGTGTTTCAAGAGATTAAGGACTTAAGCATTCCATATTAATTTAAGCTTTATATTTCAAAGCGTTCATGAAAAAAAGCACACACAGACGGACATCAAAGTAATCCTAAAATGATTCTGTATCTGTATGTGAAAGGAAGATTTTTTACGAAATTTTATTACTAGCCAATTTCTTGAATTGTTGTACAATTACATTTTTAATTAAATGTATAATTTTACTCTAAGAAAAAGATAGATTATAATAGGCATTAATATTGCTTTATAACATTAGCACATTATTTGACAAAATATACACACTTAATAACTTACTTTAGGCTTTACGAAACGACTAAACCGATCTAACTTATTTTTAAAGATAGTAATCATGAATTTTAAAACCAAAAAATCTTACAGGAAGACATTTATTTGTGACACTTATTTTTTCATAATAAAAAAAACTAAATTAAAATAAAACATAACCCTTAAAATAAATTCCAATCTTTAAATACTTAATAAAAAATAAAAGAATGAAAGTTTTTTTGTTATTTTACTAATTTAGTGTGATTTCAATATATGTATACTTTTTACCAATATTTGCTTTTTTTATATTTATGAAACCTTTCATATAGTGTGAACAGAGCTAACTATAGAGTAAAAATTACAAATATGTAATTCAATGTTAGCTAGTTAATTACGATTAATTACTAATTTTATTTCGTTGCTCTATATTTAAGCAAAAAAAGTATCAACATACTGGACATATATATTTATGTATTTACTTATAATAAAATTAATTTGTACTATAGTTTGTAGGCACGCTATTTTTTTCAAATAAACATGAAAAGTATGAAATAACAGATAATATATTAATGTGTGACTGTATGAGTTATATCCTTGTTATTTTTTTATTTTTTTTATAAATATGTTATATTTAATTTATAATAAAATATATAAATACAGTACATACTTGCAATTGAATTGTAGGAACTGATAAAAAAGTGTTCTTATGACATTTTTTTGCTAAAACTCCATAATACAAAGTTATTTTTGCAGAAAAATATTGAAATAAAAAAATGTGTGATTAAAATTTTGAAATATGTTAATGCTAATGTTTATTAAATCTTTTCTTTTTTTTTGTATGTCAAAATTTTTACTTATCGATGATTATAAACCATGAAACATATAAATCTTGTAGTAAGTATAATTTTTTAGTTGTCAATAAGCTTTAAGCTTGAATGTTATCACAAACACTTAGTTTGTACCCTACCTGTCAGCAAGTCGTCAGTCATTCAGGTCTATTAAGTCAGTAAGTGATTCAGTCATTCATTTCATAAAAAAAACTTTTTACTTTTATCATAGTACTTTTTTAAATTTTAATTTATGACGAAGTCTAACTAACACCGCTTCGTCATACAGAGAGACAGAAAAAGAATGTCTAGAGAGCATTAAAATATTATCACTCTAATATAATCATCGTTTGTACTGTCAATATCGCAAATACAATATTATTATTTGGTGACATCGATATAGTGAACATTATATCAGTCATAATTAATTTGTGCTCATACTTTCACAATTATATTTATATAATGAATGGAATGGACAATTTGTATAATAATAATAACAAATTGAATATTTAATTTTATAATAAAAATTGAGATCCGATACTTATTTATTAAATCAATATTGCTAATACTCGCTTTAAACATTGAATTTTAAAACTACGAAAAAACATAAATATGAATTAGGCCTCATATGAATCATATAAATAATAAAAAAAATGCCATATAAGATAATTTAGGCGGAGAACGGAAGTGTCTTAATGGGAACTGAGTGTCTTAACACAAGTTTCCCAAGCCCGAGTGTGGGATAAAAAAATAATTAAAAAAATACAATATGTAAAATTTATATTGGTCATATGCGTATTTAACTAAATAATTGTCCATTCCATTATAAAACTATATTAAAATCTAAATATATCTAACATCGAGACGTACAGACAACATTTACTAAGTAAATATAATTATAAATATATTTCTTTAAGTAATATTAGTTTTATATAATCTCAGATTAGATTTAACACGTTTGACAACAGGCCAAGTTGAATTCCTGTAAATAAAAAAAATATTAATAGGGGACGTCTGATTATAAACGTAATTCGGTTGTGGGTTCAATTCCCGCTGTTAAGTTAAGAAATGTTTATTTCTTAACTCTAGTAATAAGACAAAGCGCGGCGCTCAGTTTCGCCGCTGAATACGCGATGTCTTGACAATTGGGCAAAAAGATTGAGAGCCCCCTAAATTATTTATTTTTTAGTATTTGTTAACGGCAACAGATATACATCAACTGTTTTAGACAGACAGCATCACAGATAGACAGACAGATAGCGAATTCTTAGTAAAAGGGTCCCGTTCTACCTTTTGTGTACGAAACTTAAAAAAGCAGATAAATATATTTGTAAATAATTATTATACATACATCAGCACTTCGCTAAGTATCCTGTCCTGTTCCGAATAAATTAGGCTGACGGAGGACACCTGAAACAATATCTCTTATTAACAAGGAACTAATGACTTTTTTATTTTCACCCTATATCCAGCACATGTAGTTCATCCAACAAATAATTTCTAACTACTCGACCAGTCCGGTTTGGTCGGTCTGGATCTAGCTGTGCTTATCTATATGTCTACCAAATGTATACATAATAATCACCTGTATATCTATGTTCATCCAACAAATCCCCCCTATCCCCCCGGTCAGACCGGTCCGGTCGATCCGGTCGGTCTGGCACAGGTCGGTCTGGGTCTGGAGGTGCCTGGCGGGTGCAGTCGTCGCCGGGCAGGCAGGTCTCGACCATGGCCTCTAGGCAGTTGACGAATAGCTCGCTGCTTTCTGGTGTGCACGCGTTCTGGAATAATAGGGTTGAGTGGATATTTTAATTTTAACGGTACTCATATACTTTCGCAAATGTAGAGATCTGTAATTACATCATTAAGTATTAGACTTGTAAGACTATACAAACAATGATAACTAATTTATATTAAGTGTTGATCGTATGCTTACATCATCTATTAATAATGATTGAAATATACCCCACATTGCATTCCATGCAGCATAATAGAAATAAACAATATAAACTTGTAACCTATAGAATATATAAATGAATTATTAATAGATACCTTAGTAAAAGGTCCAGCAAATCTCCACAACCCACCAAACCCACAACTCTGCATGTAATGTAATTGTTGTTGACTCGCGTCTTCTGATGCTATCATATTCTGTAAAACATAATATTTTTAATTTTCTTTTAGCTTCACGATGTATCCCGCACATAGCAGGCTATGCAGAGGGAACCTGAGAACCTAGTGTTAAGACACTCTGTTCCTATTAAAACACTTCCGTATCCCACTTTCCGCCGAGTTTTGGAGGACTTGCGTGCTAAACACGAGACTATTCTCGGGTACGGAGCACACGGCCCTGCTTATTCCTACGCCCATGCATATAAAATATAAAATCATGTATAACCTACCTGTATAATACTCTGTACAGCGCTCAATATGACTTGATCGTGGCAATGCATTAACACGTGGTTTATTTTCATATCGAGAAGACTGTGACTGTGAAAACAATTTTATAATATAAATAACAAATCATATAAACACTTCATTTTTTAAGCTTTACACGGTATCCTGTATATATCAAAATAGGCAGAAGGAATTTAGTGTTGAGACACATCGTTCCTTACTTTCCGCCGAATTTTCGGGTGGTAAGCAGCGGAGCTGATGGTAATCATTTTCAATTTATGTCATTTATTAACAAAAAATATTTTAGTGGCACGGCAGCATTTTCACCAAGTTGTTATTTGTATATATTACTTACATGACTGGAAAAACTTTTGGAAAAACTACGGAACCCTCAGCCAGATATTGATATAAGATTCTTATTTCATCTTCATCTGAAATTTTAATATTGTTATAGACACAGTAAACAGTAATAAAAACAATATTTAGCTATAATTTTCCTATATTTTTTAAATATTACAAAAGTATTATCCACACATTGATAAGGTACTTACCTACTAAAAATTTTATTACCAAAAATAACCCGATCAACGTTTCAAAAAAAGTACCTTAACGTTTTCCCGTTTTTAGTAGTGAGTAAGAAAAGATAAGATAGTGTTGAGATGCTCAGTTCCGCACGCACCTAGGTGGTGCGTGCATTTAAAGGACGTTTAGTGTTACGAAGCGGAATCCAACGTTGCGATTTGTCAACGAGAGCAGGAAAATAAAAATAAAGGTGGCATAATTTACTCAACTAACTTTAACTTTTTACTAGCTTTACCTTATTAAATATCTTGTATTAAAGAGTCACTATATCAAACAGTAAGTATGTTAATTTCATTATAAAACTTACCAGTAGTATATTTAACTAAAGTAGCCAAAACTGTTAATACAAGGGCCTGAGTAGTGAAATCGTTGAGAACTGACGGGTCTAGTAGAGAATTACATTCCGGACTATTTGATTCTTTGTCTTGTGATGCTTGCTGAAAACATAGAAGAAAATCCTTAATTTTTGTTTTCTTAAAGCAACGTAGGATTATAGATATAAAGAATGTTGTTAAATTATTAAAGTAGACTGTCTAAATTCTACACGAAAATTTTCAAACACAAAAAAAAATAATATAGTTACAAAAAAGCGATAGTTATGTCATACAGTTAATATTGTACAAATTAATTTAAATAAAAAATAGATTACTTTAGTAGTGGTATCTGGATATTCGCTATCTGTGGACTTAGTGGAGGAGGGTCGCTCAGTGTCATCCGTACTGCCTGGAGATCCACGGCCATCATCGTCTACCACCTATTATTTATAAATAATCTTAAAATCATAGCTTAATCTTTTTGGGCGAAATATTGGAAAATTATATCTTGCTGTACTGCAACTACGATGACCTAAAATACAGTCGAATTGATAACCTCCCTTTATGCGAAATGTCTTTTTTGTTTTATGTAATATTTCTTAAGCAGATTCGGCAAAGACAACCTGATATGACATTACCATCAGTTTCAAATAAGTACATCACTACAAAAATTTCGTATTGAAACAATAATTTTCAACTGTACCTAAAGTGCCCCCATTAAACATGACAAAAAATGAAGTAATTAAATATCATTTATACTTACATCTAACCCACTATCGACGTCCAGTTCTCTCGCCGCGTCCCCGGCAGCACCATGCTGTACACTATGCGCTCGCCCTTCACTGTCCTGTGTATATATGTATATGTGTACACGTGTAAGTATGTACATGTGTGGTGCGTGCGGATCCGATATGGTGGATTTTTTATAGGTATTATATTATCATACTGAGTATCGACGTCAGAGCCGTAATGGTGGAAATAAACCACAAATAAATGACAAGACTAAAAAAATGTTTTCATTTTTTATAAATGATTAAAACACTTTATTTTATTTATTACAAAGCGACGTCGATACAATAGTAATAGTGATGTTCAGAATTAGGCAAGTGTGAAAGCCGAGTGTTGTTTAATTTATATGTTTTGAAGTTGATTTAAGCTATTTATATTGTTAAAATGAATAGTTTCTTCGATCATGAAAATCATCATTTGATGAAATTGTTAATTAATATCCAAATTCTACATCAGATAGATTTGAACACGAAAAGATAACTCTTATTTAGTATGAGCTAATGACGATCAAACCTATGATTTCACTTACAAGTATATAAAAGTAAGGATACAAAGAAAAATACTCAAAAATGTCTTTGAGATGATTTAAAAAATATATTTTTGATTATTTTGTTCGAATAGAGGCGAAAATTTTTATGATGACAAAAATAAGTTTATTTTTATGTATTTGCATACCTAATACTACATCACTTCAACTAAAAATGTATTTGTAATTGTTGGACCCGCACTTTTTTAAATCTAGGGAAATCGATTAGCAGGGAATCTTATTTATTTAATAAGGATTTCTATAAGTTAGGATTTTTTCCTTTGGATACAAGCATCCTAAAAAAATGGAAAATCGATCGGTTTTAAAAAAACAAGCAAAGCTAAACAATGCAATATACAGACTGTTAACATATTATGTTTACGTTTGTTTATTTTATTTATATTATTTAAATTTAAATATTTTTTATGTTAATTGTTTAATATTTAATCAATCTTTATAAATATATTACAAAAAAAAAACAAATTTCATATGTCCTTTTAGTCTTTTTTAAACTCTGTTAATCCGAATTTTCATAATAAATATTAAAATAAATACATATTTGTTATAATAGTTCACATTTAATAAACAAATTCTTATACCCTTGGCGGTCCAATTGTATCTTTGGACGTGGGTACCGAGAACGAGCGTTGAGTCTTAAAACGCATTCTAGCTGACGTCTAAACGTGCAGAAGCATAAGACATACATGCATATATATATGAAAAACGTTTATTTACGCAATATTCGTTTAAATTAGTGTACAAAATTAGACCAAAAAGCGACATTTAATTGATATACTTCGATAGTTAGAATATATTTTTAAAAGATTATATAGAAGTACATATTTTAAATTATATATTTTTAACACATTTAGTAAATAACGAATATGCGTATATAGTTAATGTGAGATACAAACGAATACAAACGCAACACGATAAAGTCCATACAAGTTGCATGAAAGAACGTGATAGAATGATTAGTTGTAACTGGAAATTGAAGAAATGTTTTAGTTTCATTATGGTTACTGGAAGTAATTTTGTATTATTAAATTTTTTTTTTTAGGAAGAACTTGGCTTTTTTGTTACCAAGTACCATATACTGAGTGTTTAATTTTATGATCTACTTTTAAAGAATTAAAACAGTACAATAAAGTTAGATACAAAGAAGTTTATGTAATCTCCCAAGAACCATATAAGGAAATAACAAACAAGTACAACAATATAATACGATACACCATCGTTCACTAACTAGACGATAAATACTAACGTATAGCCAAATTATGAATTGATCTTAGAAACAAAGGATTTTTTTTTTAAGCGAATTATATTTTTAAAACTACTCATAGTTATTCATACTATTAAAGAGAATTCTAATGTAGATTCTAGGATGTATAAGTTTTAACTGTACTTTGAATTAAAATTATTAAAAAAATAAAAATAAAAAGAAAATAAGCAAAGGCTCGAAATTAATATTGTTTCTGTAGAAAAATATATAAATTAAAAAATAGAATTTGGCTGTACGTAATATGAGAAGATTTCACGTGAAATATTTAAATGGCCATACATTTCAATAACACTGTCATATCAACGCAATGAAGCCGCACTTTTTACTGTATAGGTATACATACATTATTACGTAAATATCCATAATAAGCCAATTGCCTCAAAAGGGAAAGGATATATTTGTATAATGATTAAAAACTTTTAGATAAATAAATGCTCATCCTAAACTAGACAGAATATAGTGTTGTTATGTTAAGTTTAGTAAAAACGTGACATATTCTAGGGCCAGAGGTACTTCTTTACGTAGGCCCCTACGTAAAGAAGTACCTCTGGCCGCGCAGTATATCATAATATAGCCTTCCATGATAAATTAGGAATTGGTTATGACTATGACATAATATGATTAAAATTTCTGACGTTAATGCGTTCAACCAAAGAAACTCTTCCATTACAATATAAGAACAGAATATTCTAAAATATGATGTAAGTGTTGAAAATGATTGTAAAGTACGAACTTGAATGATAAGAGAATAAATTGGCTAAAGAAAATTTCTTGTCTACATAGAAATATATAATCTGTGGTAAATAAACGCTTCAAATTTATTCTATATATTATTTAATCTGAATACAAAATATATCCTTTCCGATTTTTTTTCTCAATTCAAACTAAACATATATTAAATAACCAATTCTCACAGAAACATTTAAAACAAAAACAATAAAATTATAACTCAATGCATGTCATTGTCAAAACATGTAGTAAATATACATACATTTCAATAACAAATAACTGTTTTAATTAAGTTAGTAATTTAGTAAAACTATGCATTAACTTTTAGTTACTGAATTCATCTTTTTGTTGCTTCACGCTATGTCACGCAGTGAAGACACTTTGTTTCCCTAATAATAAAGATAGAATTTCTTTTTTCTATTGTTTAAAAAAAAATTTAGACTTTTGACGTACATATGTTATATTACAAAACACATATATATAGTACGGTGAAAGAGTCATGGGCGACCTGAAAGTAGATTTACTGAAGTTTTGCGCATTGTTACCTCGAGAATAAAACAATCAAAGTAAGAAAAATCCTTAAATTAAATGTACGCAGCCATATAAAGGTAACTTAAAGGCGGCCACGATTCGCCAACCGTACTGTATATGTTTCTATATTAATAAATATAAAAATTGTACATTACCTGATGTGCTATATTCATTAAATGTGGACTGTGGCCGCCGCTGCTCGATTGTTGGAGTGTCGGTGACTTTCCTATATTCAAAGTGTTTAAGCTTTTACTATATGTACAACTGGATAAGGTTTTTGTTCCGAATGATCATGAGAATTTATTCAACCGGTGCCAATTACTTACAATATACCTAGACATCTATTTTGTTTAAACATCTTCATACAATAAAATGATGATTTATTAATATATAACTTATGCACTCTAATAACATTTAAAAGGAAAAACAAAAAAAACATTTTCCTTCTCACTCCCCCTACATAACATACAAAAATATTTCTCACCCCCATGAGCTGAAGACAAAGCGGCTTGATCCAGGACATCCCATGACTTCTGTCGTCTCCCTTGACACGAGGCGTGCGACGACTGCGGATGGATCAGCATTGATGACTGAGCGGAAATTTATATTATTAAATGAAACATTGATTCCCTCTCCAGGAATGAAATATTTAATATTATCATTTCCATATATTGGTAAGGAGACAATGCGCGGTGTTAAGTTCTGTTACTCAACACGCAATACTTTAAGAATTCGGAAAATAGGGAGTATGTTAATTGGTAACAGAGTATCTCTTAACACTTCGTGCCCAGGTTACCTCTCTCTACTCTGCTATGTGCAGGATGCAGCGTAAGGCAAATAAAATGTAGAATATGGTGTCACAGCGATATCATTAATTTTCTCTTCTGTAATAAAGTTATATAAAAATTTAAAAAGTTACCTGTTGATGTTCCACGGCTGGACAGTAGTGATCACAGTTGTCCGGCAGCCATTTTGGTAAGGAGTGTTTCACATTGCACCTTGACCGAACTTCTTCGCTCACACACACTAATGCTATGGAAGAATATTAACTTAAATTAATATTGTCAATTGTCAGACAAAATTAAAATTTCAGTATAAATATTAAAAAATATGGTTATTAAATTTATACCTGTGTTGACATAAATTGAAGGATATGAAGAATTTTAATGTGAGCAAGTATTGTAACTCGTTGCTTAAGTGTGCAAAAGTCCAGAAAGCTCTGCTTAAGGGCTGCCACGATTCATCGATTATACTGTATGTATGTCTGTGAATGGATGACAGGTGTAGAACGGCATATCTTTTTTATTAGATTTTTTATCATCCACTGTTACATTCTAATATGTTGCATATAAGTTTTGAATAACATGTTAATTCATTTTAACTAATTTAAATGATATACTCACTGTTTATTCACTGTTATGAATTTAGTGTTAGAAATCGGAAGCAGTTAACGTATATAAAAAAACAAGATATAAACATATATCGACTATATGTTTCGAAATTATTCAGATAGAGGTTCTGTGTAGGTTCTACGTTCTACTAGGTACTACGAGGTGCCCCGAGCGCTATATAACATATGTGTATTTGTGTGTGTCTGTCAGTGTATTCGCACACACACACACACTCACCAGTAAGATAAGCAACAGTCCTGGTGGTGAGCTGGAACTTGTCCCGGGCGGGGCGCGCAGCGAGCGCGAGCAGCGCGGCGAGCACGCGGCACGCGCGCGACACCGTGCCGGCCGCGGGGTGACGGAACCCCTTGATGAGGTGACCCACCAGCGCGAAGTGGAAGTTTGAACGGAAACTGACAACACAACGACCATTATTAGATATTACATTCAGTCATCCAACATATAGATGCCTTAAAAATAAAATTACATAATAAGTGTCATATTTCACTTTATTATTTTTTTTAAGCTTACCTTAAACCGACAGCGTGATCTAATTGTTTGAAGTGCCATTCCAATGGCTCCCTTGTTTCCATTAACACTTGTTCTAGCGTCTGAAATGTCAAATGTATTTAATAATGTTATTATTACAAACTGAATAAATCTTAATGCATCATCGAAATATAATTAGTGAAAAAACCAATACGATAAGCCAAAGGTCAGCAAGAATAGGGAAGCGGGCGGAGGTATGATCCTTGCCCATCCCACAATAGTATAGATGTTTAAGGTTTTTTCCCAAACTTACCTTATTATCGAAAGCGCCTTGCGAATCCAAAGTATGTAAATTCTGTTCCATCAAAGCTAATCCCGCCGCGTACAGAGTGGGGTCATCTAGTTGTAACACTGATAGTGCTACCCAGAATAACGCTTTGTGGATAGGCGATTCCTTAGGAAGACGAGACAAACATATTTAGTTTAACTTATGACAAAGGATTTTAATGAATCGTTAACTAAAAAAATACAATCTGTTTTTTTAAGTCGGCTGAAAATGGTACGGTACCATGTGGCATACACGTTGACATACGCGTAAATTGGTTCTCTTGTATTTATAATTTCACAAAAAAAAATACCATAAAGACATTTATAATATGTTGTTAAAATGATATCGAATTAAATACTTACTTTTATAGAAATATCAATCAATTCATACATCAGTTCCATTATGACGATACAACTCTAACAAATTCGGAATTTACCCAGAATTATATAAAAAAACTTACCGGATGTAAAAGTGGCTGTAATCTCGTCAGGCACATGATTATAGCCTCCAAAAGTGCCAAATCATTGAACGATTCTAATGCTTTCACTAGAATGCGTAACAATTGTTTCATATCGCCGTCTGTTACGTTCTTACCTGAATATATTGAAAAAAATGTATACTGTATTTAAGAAACAACATGATAACGTTTAACCAGTGAGTTCAAATTTGTAATCATGCATGCAGGCATGTTAAACTTAGTTTATAAAATTGAAAACTTGGAAAACGAAATTACTTGCACGTAACACGTTTTGTAAATGTTGGAAAAGCGAGGAAAGACGTGTTCCCAGCTAAAATAAGTTTTAATTATAGTAAAATTTTAATATATTTTCATGTAAAATTTATTTATAAAATGATTTAGCAAAATTGTTTCTTACTTATGCATCCAAAAACAATAAGGGCCCGAGGTTGTAGCGCTGGGTTGAAACAGAATGCGAAACTTTTAGCTAATGATGTCCTGAAACAAATAAAATAGTATACAGAAGATGAAAAAGCGTCTGAATTTGAAATCCTACTATTAAGAGTGGTCTGCAGTTAATTATAAATTATAGTACATATTCATACTTCGTTCCAAATTCGCAAAATAAATACAGAACGGTAGACGAGTCGTAGCCGTCCTGAAGCTAGCTGTGGACGGCTGCGCAGATTTGATATTAGGATTTTTCTTGCTTCTGGTTATTTTCTTCCGGAGCACGAGTGAACAATGCACAATAGTGTAGAAAACGGCGGTTATAGTACCATCGATGAGGCATGGCAGCAGACTCACCAAGTATTGAGCCAGTCGCAGTCAGGTATATCCCGCATGCAGGCCTCCATGATCTCCAGCAGCGCATCCGCTATGGTCTCAAGCGACTGTAGGGGGAGCCTCTCCCTGTCTGATTGGGAGGACGTGCCCACTCCCACGCCCACCCCCACTCCTGCTGTGTTAGAGCCAGCACAGCTGCTGCTAACTTCTGAGCAAGTGTAGGAGTGCTCTGAATACCTGGATGGGAAAGGATTTTATTGAAGTATGAAGTATAAAATATATAATAAATATAATATTAATATTTAAAAAATCACGTGGTTATCATTAAAAAGCGGAAAGTAAAAAAAAAAAAAACAAATAATCCTTACCAATCTCCAGTATGTCTATTATAAGGACTTCTAAATGCAGTGACAGCGGCCGACTTTACTTTAGAAATACCAAACATTTGATAGAACTTTGGTAGAGCGAATTCGTCTAGTGAGAGCATTAGGACACGTTGGGTCTCCTCTGTAAATTATATACATTGTATATAATTAAATCAATAAAATTGTCCATTATTCAATGTATCAATTAAAGGTTGTGTTTACCTATTAACCAATCGATTGATCTATATTTCAATCAATTGATCTGTTGATATATCAATTAGTGTATTTATTTTTAGGAAATCTAACAATCAATTTATATATAATTTTACTGTCCGCATTTTTTCGTAGTTCAGTTTTTACGTATTGCAATTATTTTTTTTTATAAAAATTGGTTCTTGATTGATTGGTTCTTCATAAATATTTACATTTTTTTTATTATGTTATCGTTTCTCTGCTCTGATAACAAGACAAAGTGGCATTAACTTCCGCCACTTAATACAAAAGGTTTCGAAAATTCGACGGTGCGTGAGAAACGGAGTGCCTTAATACTCTCAGTTCCCTCTTACCCTACTAAATGCGCCATACAGCATAGAACTTAAAACAAAACTTACCAGAAAAAGTCGGTGAATTACAAGTGCACAACGAATGTATAATGTTGATGACCAGACCGTGAGTCGCCGCTCGCATGGACACAGTGCCGGAGCACACTAGGAACGTCACCGTGTGGAACAGGTAGGGCAAATGGCGGGCCACGTCGAGGCAATTGTTGAACGAGAGCATGAGCTAAAAAATAAAATTATTAGATCAGCTTCACGCTGTATCCCGCACACAGCAGGGTAGGAAAGTATTGTTAAGACACTCCATTCTCCACACAGCTAAAAATAAGATGTAACATTTTGTATGATCCCAGATATTGAACACTTGTATAGCAAGCACTGCAAACAATTAAACTATTTATATATTTTAACAGAAGAATATACTGTTGATTATATAATTGTTCTTTTTTTTACAATTCCTTGTCATACGTACAATTCTATTAATAATATTAACATTTTCTATAAATAAAATAACACAAAACGAATTTGATCAATTTAGTTTTATACTGCTACAAAAATCACTAGTGTTATTTATTTTAATAATAAAAAGATAAATAAACGATTAGATAATTTTTCTATTCTATGCTTACCAAATATCTCGCTAATATAGCAATATCATCCCACATCATGTGTTGCTCTAACATGGCTGTTGGCGAATGACAAGTTTTGTCGACCACCTAAAATTTGTCAAATAAATGTTTAGTCTATATCTACACATATTATAAAAAATGAACGGTTCCTTTAGCGTTGTCTGTTTATGGAATAAATAAATATTAATACACTAAGAAAAATAAAATATAACAAAAATAACAATAAATATTTATAACATAAGGCAAAATAAAAAAACTAATAAACTAAAATAACTCACAGTTGCCGGTGTAATAGGGCTCAGGATGTTATTAGGCAGTTTAGATAGAGCCTGTTGGAATATAATTAACATACACTAAAATAAACGTATTTAAAATTAAAATAATAAGTAAAAAAATAATCAAAAAAGCAAAACCAATTAAAAGATACATAATGAAAATAAGTACGTACATAAAGGTATGTACGCACAGGGAAACTGGCGTTAAGATACCTTATTTCCATCCAATTTTGGATTGGAGACATTGCGTGTTGACTGAGACAACACAATGTTAGTGTTTTTCTTGTTACCAAAGCAAGAAAACGAAAATAATTCAGTCCCTCGAGATAATCGAACTCACAATCACTTTACAATGCATTCAGATTATGTAATAACACATAGTAGTGAGGGTAAAGCGAACCTGTATTAAGTCAATTTTAAAGATCTTTCTTGGCGAAACTAAACCGTGGTCTTTTTCCAGTACAGCGGGGAAACAAAAATAATTAAAATATAATAATTTCCTCAAGCGTGGATTGAACCCATAATTGTCGCACACATACACGTGTCACATATTGTCGTGTTCATATTATAAACATATTTCATTATAAGTTATTCCTAAATTTGTACTCACTCTACACATTCTGCCAATAACCTTCTTAGACACCAGCTGTACGTTAGCGGAGGCGAGAGCCACTGCCGTATCCGCCATTATTTCAATCATTGGCGAACCGAGACCTATAAAAAGTCAATAATAAATTAATAATCTTCTATCTTTAATTTTTTGTCGTTTTTTTAACTTCACGTTGAATCCTGCACATAGCAGTGTAGGCACAGGGAAGGCCACTGTTAAGACAATCCGTTCCCATTAAGACACTTCCAGTCATCAGTTACCACCGAATTCTGGAGGCTTTGCTTGGTGAGTGGCGGAACTTTGGTAACAGCTTACCAAAGCAAGAAAATAAGAATATCATATATTTCATTTCCTTGAGTGGGAATAGAACCCACACCTTTCGCATTTACAGTCGCAAATTTGTGCCCCTGCACCACGACGTGGCGTAAAAGTAGCCAATTTAAATATTTATGGGATTTCACAACTTTTAGCTCAGAAGAGAACTTGAGAAAGACGGGGGCTTAAGAATGACCTAGTACAACATTTTCTTTTAATTGACGCAGTATATTATAGTGACTTACAAGCATAGGTTCGAATGTATTTATAAATAACCTTTAGCTTTAACGTTCAAATTTAAAAAATAAATAAGTCACATGATAGTAATTCATATAACTCATAAACAATACTCTGCTGTAAAACAATTGATCTGAACTAAATACAAATAAAATAACAATTATAAAATCTCTCTCTAAAGTCATATGACAGTGTGTAATGACTCACCTGATGTGACACTACGCTGTATAAAGCTGTCCAACACCATATCAATGAGCTCAGGCACGTTTCCTATAGAGCCCCATATCTTCGCCTGGACAGAGGGATACATCTCCGTCTCCTCTATGGTCAAAGTGATCAATTTCTCTAATATTTGTGCTACTTGCTTCTGACGGCGGGATTCGTCGGAGGGTTTGCAAAATCTGTAATGTAAGAATATTTTAGTTATGTTCGATATTTAGAGCTTTAATATATTTTTTAATAATTATAATAAAATTTAAAATATTTATCAATTAAATTTCATATAAAACACAATACACTTAATATATAATTTAAAAAATCATAAAAAAATTATATAAAACATACCTCACTAAGTTCGCTAACCATGGGGTCATATATTCTAGGCATAAATGCTTCAATTCTATTGTGGATCCTCGGAAACCCTTTATAGAATAAAAATAATAATATAAGAAAGAAGAAAGAATGGGGTTAATTTATGGCTTCAAGAACCTTTTCACTCTTGTTTAATATTTTTAAAAATCTTATGAAAAATTATGAATGCGTGCATTCAGAAAGAGAAGGTTTTAAATATGTTACGGCGCAAATAATATAACTGATTCACTATGATATATATGGATCAATTTTCGATGAGGAATTATTACATTAAAAATACAAGGTCATCTTAACATAAAATATTTTTATACGAGTATTTCCTCAAAACGCTGTTCATTTCTTTTTCTCTTCAAAAGATTAAAAATTAAATTATATAAAACTTACTTGTATACACTCTTCTAAGAACTCTAGTGTTAAATGAGGCTCGTTATGTGCTAGTTTCTCACTGACTGACTTTATGAAAATTGTATTATTGGACGGTATGCATAGGCCTGGAAGGAAAATGTGGGAAATTAGAAAAATAATTTATATATATTTACAAACTCGTGTGGAACGAAACAGTCTAAAATCCCTTATACGTAGTGTCTAAACTCTAAAAAATACAATAATTTATATAAATATCACTCACCAGAAGTCTCCAATAGTTGTCCTTCTATTTTCAGATGGAAAGTGGCAGTGAGAGCGCAGAGTTGATTGTACGCAGCCGTGCGGAGAGTTGGGTCACAAGAGCCCAGGTTGAGGAGAGCCATGTTGAGAAGTGTTCCTGGTACGTCCTTTGGACGTATCTTTTGGTGAACTGTTACTGAATCCTGAAGATGGGATATTAAAAATAATTGTTACTTGTCTTTGGTGAATTTTAAAATTACAGTAAAATTGTATGTGCACATATTAAGTGTAAAAATAGCAAATAAAGTTAAAAATAAATAAATATGTCAATTTTGAGGTCGATTAAACATAATCATAGACAGACAAAAGAAAAATAATCATGAATTCCAACAGGCATATCTATAATGAATAGAAGTCATTCGCGCAAACAAGAAAACGAATGTAATGCAGCAAAAACAAAGGATTCGTATACAAATAACGAAAACGAGGAACCTGCATATAATTAAAACGAATAGATAAAATTCTTAACGGTTTTATATAAAATGGATACATACCGGCTGACTTAATTCCCATCTATTGCGTATATGTATGATGGATTGTACGATGTTGTCACAGTCGTTGTGGATGAAACTGAGGGGAGTGGCTTCATTTATTATAGAGAGAGAGAATTGGTTGTCGTCTACTAGACATACCTGAAATAAAAGACAAGAGACAATAATAATATATTATAGATATTTACGTTCAAGCATTCTCGAGCATTTTTTGTTGAGGGGCGGCTCAATTCTGCGTTTTACCTGGCTACCGGTGCGAAGAAATGAAAATAGTCAATATTTCATTACCCCGAGTGAGATTTGAAACCACAACCGTCGCGGTTATAGTCAGACGCTTGCCCCTGCGATGCCCCTTCGATGCGATACCCTCACATATATACACAATTTTTTTTTTATATAATATTTAATTACCTCATCTATCTCTGATGCATAATACACGTCGTTCAACAATACGGGTAAACCCAATACTTTTGTCTTCTCAACTGATGTTATTTGTAACGCTGTTGGTCCTACCTGTTAAAAAACACTTTAATAATACAACTAATGTACAGTATGGTCGAATCGTGGCCGCCCTTAAGTAATATTTTCTGAACTTTTTCGCATAGTTCACACGGGAGGAAAATAGTCTAAAGTAAGAAAAACTCTACACGGCTAACTTATGGCGGTCACAATTTCTCGGCAGTAGTGTAAAGTGTAGCGGTTGTAAAAGCTAAATGTCCTTTTGAATCTAGGAAAAATACCATATAACAGTAAATACTTCATTCCTCCAAGAGGGAATCGAACGAAACGAATCGTCCTGTTTATAGTCGCATCGTCGACATTATGTGTAAAACTACTTCTTTTATGAATAGCATATTTTATAAATATCATAAATATATTTGATATATATTACTAAAAGATAATGTATATATTTTTCAAAATAAAAAAAAAAAAACTAATTTTATACTTACTTTAATAGCAACCTTAGTATCTTTATGTGACAGTTTCAATGCATTATTAAATACTTTTAAATCTTCCTCCAAGGCGAGAGTAGCTCCGGGTAATTTCTGTTGTTCAGGATCAACGTAATCGCTTAGACGACTGTGATTATCTATAAATATTAGTTTACGGTTTCCCTGAAAAGATACGGGAAGTTATCCCTTATATGATACGTATATGACAGGTTTTGAGTGTCATTCTTAAAGATTTTGACGCTTTTGTTTGATTAGAAGTGTCTATGTGAGCTATGTAAATCTGAAGGCAAGGATAATCTTGTATAATTTTTTTTTCTTTCCGCCAGAATTCAAGGCCTGTGTTAAGAGAGTAGTGTAATAAAAATAATTAAAATATACTCAATCAGAGTGCTCCTACGCCACGACGGCCTCTCAAACACCTATTATTGAGCTATGTTGAATCGAGTTACAATGTAATATATTAAAATGGACTATTTAGAAAAATCCGCTGATTCTTGCGCCGGTTTTTGTCAAGTCTGAGACATTAACTTTAGTGAGGTGGTGGTAAATTATTTGACGTTCAAAAATGTAACTTCTTATATGAATATCTTTTTTTACTTTAACTTTAAAACGGTTTCTTTAAAGAAAATCAAAATCACAATAAATTAACACAAATCTTACCCGCAAAGGAGCTAATATAGCCTCATGGAACTTCGTATACTCTCTAACCCAGCTGTTACAGTTATATATGTAACACGCGTGTGCGCTCGTATACGCCACTTCGGGGAGAACACTAAACCATTTTTGTAAGAAATCCGTTCTGAAACGACAAGACATTGATATTTTTGTATTTTTATGGTTTGTAAAAACATATTATTAAATAATAAGAAACATTTTGCTGTAACAATTCTTTCATATACAGTTTATATTGTAAACTAAATAATTACTTTTCAGAAAACCTATTTAAAAAGATCAGA
>JAKRZM010001103.1:150123-219315 GCA_036379175.1 Heliconius cydno galanthus | reverse complement strand
ACACAAAGTAATACCTACCTGAATCTATTATCAGAATTAGTATGAGTAAAGTCCACAATTAATTCAAACGGTTGTTGACAGAATGGCTTCAATGTTAATATAACATGATAAATTAATAAATCTGCATTCACTTCTCCGATTCTGTAAGAAAAAACCAGTGAAAATTTATGTCATAGACGATGATAGCTCTCTGCTTATATTATTATTTTTTTTAATTATTTAAAGACATTGCAGGCTCAGTGACGAAACTTAACGCCGCATTTTGTATAGGGTGACCGAAATTAAATTATATATTCCTTCGAGCATTCTTGATAATATTAAAGAATAAAATGAAATAGATTCATCAATCGGTTATTCATACGGTTTTTTTAATATTAATAAAATTGACACAAAAACTATGAATCGATGACCACCTCAATAATAGGCAAAACCAACTCACTTGTATCTCCTCGAAATGAAGTAAAACACCGGATTCCCAATTTTACTTGTACCAGCTTGATAGAAAATATTCAGACTTTTTATACTTTTAAATTCTTCTTTTTGATGCATATTATGTTTTACTATGAACTCTTCGAAGTTTGTAGAAGACATGTCTATTGAAGACCAACGTGCGTATGACGAAAAAAGTAGGCCTGAAGTACTGAAAATTAAAAAATAACATGTATTTTGGGTATTATTAAAAACAGAATTTAGTGTTATGTCTCGGGTCCTCGACGAGGTGTTTTAATGAGAGGGAAAATAATGTTAGGATTTTTAAGATAATCCATTTCCCACTTTCCGCAAAATTCTTGAGGCCAGGCTTGTTGAAAATATATAAACATGTAACATATTGTGTAGCAAGACGAGCAAAAGTAATAACAAATACTTACGACTCCACGGGTTTATGTTCTGGTGGTCCCAAATATGCTAATAGTGTCGCCATCTATTATAAAAAAAGGCATTTATTATAGAAGTTACTCGCTGTATCCCGAAAATAGCAGGGTAGGTCGAGGGTACCTCGTAGTAACACTAGAGTGTTAAGACACTCCATTCCCTACTTTCAGCCTAATTCTGGAATTTGGAACTAAAAAAAAACACCTTCACGCTGGAGGCATTGCGTGTTGAGTGGCAGAACTCAACGCCGCGCTTTGCCTCGAAACCAGAGCAAAGAAATGGAAATATAAACGTAAATAAATATTTCACTTCCTCGAGTGGGGATCGAACCCACGATCGTTGCGTTGCAGTCACACCCTTGTGCCGCTGCGCCACGACGACCTCAATATTTCGAATATTTGAAATTCTTGTCTTTATATTCCGTCGAACGGACAAATTTAGTACTAAGAAACGCTATTCCGTTCTCCGTTATATGAGAATATACCTGATAAACACTCGTGCGAAGTGACATCGCACACGTCTCACAAATCATACCACATGAAAAAACACTTTATAAATATCTTAAATTACCTTATCAAAAGGCCGCCTCCCAACCGCTTTATGGTCTCTGCTGCAAGACAAATAATCTCCTATTTTCTCTTGATGGTTCCATAGTAAACGGTGTAAAGCTACCACATTGGCGTCCGATATGAATGACAGATTGTGTGACGTTTGATCCACTGTTTCACAATCTGACGCTATTTCTATGAAAAATCTGGTTTAAATGGGAGAAAATTTATTGTTAAATAGAATAGTATTTACTAATTATAAGTAAATAATATAAAAAATATAACACTATCGTATACGATAATTAATGACTGTATTCTCCGATTTTTTTATTATGGATCACGTTAAAACATCGATAAATACAAAATAAAAATAACTTTATAAGAAATAGAAAAAATCACCATTCTCCACTTCTCCCTTCATTGTGTGTTGAGTAGCGGAACTCAACACCACACTTTGTCTTATCAGAAATTAAAAAATGGGGAAATTAAAATAATGAATTTATCTGACTGGAGAATGACAATCGAGTTTAGTCAGTTTTTTAAAAAGTCAGTCAGTAAAAAGTTAAAATAAAAAATCTACTTACTTGCGTCCAGCTTCAAAATGCTCTCTCAGAAAGTCGTTAAATGGCAACATATGTTGTTCTTTAGAGAATTCCACGTGATTTGCAATATTTTGTAATATTTTGGACATCAGCATTAATCCTCGTTTTATGTGGGGAGGTATGGGACGGTTGACAATGCCCATCTCTTGAGGGGAGACTGGGGAAAAAAGTATAATGAATATTTATTTATTTCGTATATAAAATTTATCAATTTAGAAAAAAAACGTATATCAAGAAAACTTGCGTTGCAATAGCAGGCGAAAATAGGCGAAAATTATAAAGAAGTTGTTTATGATTATTTTATGTCAAGTTCAAAGTTAATTATAATTAGTATAATGTGAAGTCAGCGAGAATCCAGAAATAATCTTTTATGTTTTTTCATCTCCGACCGTTTAAACAACTTAACGCCTCCCTTAGTCTAACACGTCAATAAAATAGCTGGGGATCGAACCCACAACTACCGCACGTACAACCAGTATCCCAATAAGTAAGTCAAAAAAGAAATTTTCTATATGAAATTATAATTTAACTCACCTATAGCCGGGTTGATATATCGCAAGAACAATACAGTACCGACCGCGCCAACGCTCGTTTGAGGGAACTGGACGAACCTTTTGCTTAATACCTATGAAATTTATAATTTTATCACTAAATATATAATTTTATATAGAAAAAATATATATTTCATTCATGATATTTGCGCTCTGCATAAAGTAATAATAATAGTATGTTTTATTTTTGCAAATAAAGATCAAAGAATCAGTTTTGTAATTAAAACAAAAAAAGTTATATAATTTCTCATAAAAAAATGCTGCAATTATGTGTAGTAAACTTTAACCTAGCAGATGTTCACAGCTATTTTTAAATGCTATACATTTTAAAATATGTGCGGTTTCTTACTTGATATGAAAAATATTACAATATGCTCCTAGTTATTAGAAAAAATACAGAAATACCTGATATAAACAATGGCACATGCTTCTAAGCTGAGAAGGGAATCGATCAGCAGAATTAACTATACGCTCGAACACTTCACGAGTAAGATCCCGTAAATTATTACGGTTTATTATAATATCTTGACTTGGATCCAGTCTGAAAATATAGTATATATTTAAATATAGCAGGGGAAGCAGAGAGAACTTAGTATCACGACACTTCTTTCTCTACTCTCTGTGCATTTTACACACGTTGCGTAATCTATGAGATTGTAGTTAATATGTTCATAGGTTTATTAAAACTCTTAAAAATTATATTTTTTATCATTTAAGGAATATATTACTAAAAATATATAAAATAAGACAAGTTCCGTTTAACCTCAATTTAGATAACGTCTAACCAGACACATATTTTTTCCCTTAACAAAAAATCTAAAGACACATAATTCAGCTTTAACCGGGAATAAAATCCACAACTCACCTAGCAGGATCAACTTCAAAACTCAAATTGGGATTACTCTCGGCTTGATCCAGCAAAGCACTTATTAGAGGTTCTAATAAATTCTGTAAATATCCGTATCCGTATATTTTGAAACAAAACGCCATTATTTTACTACCTAAGGAGTTCCCACGAAATAATGTTTGCATGCAGTCTGACACCTGGAATTAGGGAAAAAACAAAACAAATAACATATATAATAGAAAACACATATAATAAAATATCTCTAAGATTCTGTGGTAATTATCAATAAATAGATTTTTTTAAATTATAGTAATGATAACCAAAAGCTGTTCATTCAGAATAAATGTTTATTTCTATTCTAGAACAAATTTTGGAAGGCAATGAGATTCTAATAAATATCTATAAATATTATGAAAAGTCTGGAAAGATCCATTAATAGGAAAAGCCTAAGTATTTTTAAGAAATAAACAAACTTTGAAAATACACATCACAATAAAATTGGATATATCTTAAACACTTACCGCGCAAACTTCAACTTCTCTATAAAATATATTCCATAATAGAGGCGCTAGTAAATGCTTAGCGTCAAACAGAGACACCAACACTCGAGCAAGTTCGTCCATTTGAGCTGAACCCACTACACTCGCTAACGCCATTGCTATTGGTAATTCACCCTAATATAAAAAAATAACAATAAAAAAAATGTTGTAGTTGTGCCATTTTTATCCATTTACCCCTATTTTATTATTATTCCATGCTTTTATGCCGTAAAGGGCTACGTAGGAAGGGCACTAGTGTTGAGTTACTCTGATACCCACTTTAGATACTAGAGCGACTGTACAATAATATTCTATCCATCTTATTATGGTGGCCATATTATAATTACAACAATACTGATCATGCATTATAGAATGATCATCTCAACTAAAAATGATCCAACTAAATCGAAATTAACTAAGTAAATCAAAATTGACTTGAATGTCAATAACCAGAACAGGGTGAAATTAAAAAAATAAAATTTTATTATTAAAAAAGAGTGATTATTTTCATATAAAATTTGTTTTGAATTGTATTTTTCCCAAATAAATTTCAGTTAATTAAGAATTTTACATACCTTATCAGAAATCATAGTGACTAATTGCACCAACTGCTCAAAGCGATCTGCTAAGACTGTTTCAGCCAGAGTATCAAACTCCGTACCCTGTTGAAGTATCTTAGTTAAGACTTCCATAAAGGCTGCACGCGTTTGGAGGTCTCGGTGGTAGCCTAGATCTGGAAAAAAGAGTGAATTTGAAATCTTGTTAATGTATAAGAGTCATTGTGGAGCAGAGGCTATTATTATTTCCATTTCCTCAATCTGGTAAGAAAAGGGAGTTATCATCATAATTGAATTCCACCACGGAATGCTTCCGGAATGCCTTAACACTACGTTCCTTTTGTCTATCCTGCTATGATATGCGCGATATAGCGTGAACTTAATAAAAGTTAAATTATCTTATCAGAAGGCCGTCTCCTAAATGTTTTGTGATCTCTACTACTAAATATATTAGAAAAAAGTTCTAGGTTCCCTTTGCCTACTTTGCCTTATGTGAGATACAAAATGAAGATAGAAAACATAAAAAAAACTAACTCACCAATGCTATGCATCAATCCAGAATCAATATTAGCAGATAGTAAATTTGACATGGCTTGTATTGTTGCATTCCTTAACGTTTCTAATCTCCCAGGACCTTCTGTTATTTCCACTTCGTTACAATCGTTTAAGAGATTCATGAATAGTGTGAAATATCTGTGGGATGTTCATTAGGGTTTTAAAGTTTTATTTAAGTTAAATAGTTGCGCTATTTTATGTGTTTTTTTAATATATATGTGAATAAGATACATTATTAATTGACTACAGAATTGACAACGAAATCCAATGCTATGTCTTGACAGAGTAAAGCTAGAAGGACAAAATAATTCGTATTATAATTTTTTTACATTATAACTATCTATATATATTTTTGTAAAAATTATCGATAATTTATTTTAATATTTTATCAACAAGAACTTACAATAACAATTTTTATTCATTTTTATAATTTTAATTTTTCTACATACTCACTTTAAGAACAGTTGGCTCTTGGCTTCCATGAGATCCCCGCGGTCGGACTCCTCGGGTTGCAGCGGCAGGCCCTTCAGCAGCGCCGCTACCGCCTCCATGCACGCCTGGTCCAGCTCCCTGGACACATACCACCTGCCCCGTGTTACACACACATACACACACATATATACGAACACATATGGCATGTGTACGTACAACGACACGCACAACACACATACGCAACTTTGAATGCATTCATACATACACACACACACACACACACACATAGTTTTGAATAAATGATCTATGAATTACAGACATGCTTTGAAATATGAATATCAAAAATCTTTAATATTTGTGGTTCTCATTTTCTGTTCCCAACAGAAAAGCTAATTCAAAAATTACACTTATTAAAAACTTAACGGTCAATCATTATCTTTCAATCAATTCTATAAATATTATATCATCAATTATAAACTGCTTTGAGTGGTTCACAACAATATCTTCACTATATCTTACTTAATCTAGCACACAACTTAACATTTTTTTTCCTAATTAAAAAATATAATAAACTACTATACAATTTCATATATAGATAAATATACGCAGTACGGTCGATGTGTCATGGCCGCCCGTGAAGTCACGCTTTCCGAACTCTTGGCTATTGTTTGGACGTGTTGACCGCCACGACTCGTTGACCGTACTGTAAATTTGTAACATATTTACCTAGTAATAGAAGACGCGTCGGCTCTAAGAGGTGGCGCTATCTGATGAGACGTCCCTAACACCCAATCTGTTACGTATTCTACCATTTTGTTGCGGAATTTCATTTCCTGTGGTGATAAAGGAATAAAAGCAAAGAAGAACAGTAAAATGTTTAAGTGCCTTAAATTTATAAGACAAAATGAAAAAGCTGTATCCCACACGTAGTAGAGTATAATAACAAATTAATGGCAATAACCAATCTGTATTTTCTACGAATAATACAAAAATCACAAATTACTTGTCTAAAAGCAAGATCATCTCGTCGTCTCATCATGGCATCCACAACTTGACAGAGCTTGGTCTTTATTTGAACTGATAACACCGTCATGTCCAGATGCCGCACATATCTAAAAAACCGAAAAAATATTATATATTTATTTGTAATAATTTAAAACACTGTTACAATAATTTAGAGCGAAACAGCGTTTAGCTCTACACAATTTTTTTTCATTATGGTAACAAGACAAAGTTTGGCGTTGAGTTCCACCACTCGACGTGCTGTATCTCGAACATTAGGCGTCGTATGGAGAATGATGTGTGCTACATAAGGATCCATTTGATATAAGCAGGATACAGCGTAATTGTACGCCTATGGGTATATTTATCCATTCGATTTTGATTACTCGGTGAAAATATTTCATACAAAATTATAACGAAACAATGCAGCAAAGACGAAGCATAAATATTGTATCTTTTGATTGCGTTAACTTATAAGCATATATTTTTCTCTGCTCTACGAGACTATAACGGTTCTGTTTTTTCTTTCGAGGTACAGAACCCTAAATAGGCGATAAAAAAAACTAACCTAACTATAGCCAGCATGAGTCCCTCAATGGAAGTAGTACTGAGATGCTCGCACGGTTGATCACATTTCTTGTTATCTAATATACTCTTCATTATGAATATTGTGTGTTCCACAAACTGCGTATTAATGTCTGTTAGCATTACCTGTTTGAAAAATAATATTAAGGAAAATATTTAAAATATAATCTATATTATATATTAGGCTACATTTCAAAATTATATAATCTATTTTTTAGCGGCCGTCGTAGCGCAGGGGCACAGGCATGCGACTGTAAACGTTTCGGTTGTGAGTTCGATTGCCTCGAGGGAATGAAATATTTAATATTTTAATTTCTTCGCTTTGGTAACAAGGCAAAGAGCGGCGCTGAATTCAGCCACTCAACACGCAATGCCTCGACAATTTGGCTGAAAGTGGGGAGCAAAGTCTGTTTATGAGAATGTCTTAACACTAGATTCCCGAGTCTCCTCTACCTACCCTGGTCTATGTGAGATACAGTGTAAAAACCGTATAAAAATCGTAATAATAAACATTTTTTTTATTTCAGTTATCTTCAAAAAAATAAAAATATAACTTACATCAACACAAAAAAATATAAAAAAATAAATAAAACACAAACCTGTTGATGTTGATCAAAGAACTTATCAACGATTGCCTTTATTTGATCAAACAAAATAGGATATAGCGCTGGCGACATCTCATTTCCCACTAGTTCTTTAACGTGACTTTGTATTTGAGAACCGAACCTTTCATGGCTGTATAATAATAGTCTTAGCAGTTGACCGATGAATCTGAAATTATTAATATAATTAAAAACCCCAGACACATAAAGCTCTGAAAATGAAATAAATCTTTTGACAATCTTGTAAATACTAAAATATCTATATTAAAAAAAGCAGTTGCTTTGATGACACAACTAGGCATAAAGATAAACACATACACAAGCACGTCAAACTTATAAAACCTATCTGTTTTCGTTGGACATTAAAAAGGACAATAATCTATAATTTTATAGTAATGCTGTAAAACTTGAAGAGTTTATTTCGTTAGACGCGCTAATATCATGAACTACTGGTTCCAATTGGAAAAATACATTACGAGAAATGCTATAGAATATAATACAAAAAGTTAAAACAAAATACAAAAAGTTACAAAGGCTGTGAATTCGATCCCCACTCAAAGGAATGATAATGTGTTTTAATGTTTTCGGTCAGGCGAAATCGATTGGGACTCGGAATAGACCCAGAATGAACTGGGTGTTAAAACCTAAAAAATGAGTGGTTATCGACAGTAAAATTTGAACATTTCTAAGTAAAATTTCAATTACTTAATTTCTAAGTAAGTCTACTAATATTAAACATTATTTTTTATGATAATATTGATTATATTTATATACTTACTGTGTAACAGGACAATACTGCACTTCTTGAGAACTATTCGCTAGGACATTGTACTTGCGGGTATCTAAAACCAAAAAAATCGAAAACGAGGTCAAAAATGGAGAATATAGTGTCAAAACACTATATTCTTTCTGCCAAAATGTATATACAAAAATATAAATAAAAATCTCACCGTGAGTATGCATTTGTGACCACACCGGCGTCGGCCTCCTCTGTAAGCATACTCCGCCCAGCGCACATAGAAACGATGTTATGTTCGCCCACTCTTGTATTTGCATCTGGTAAAAAACAAAAGTATTTAAAATAACATATTCTTTAATCTATTAAAAAAGCCGGCCTAGTGCGAGTCGGACTCGCCAGTATAGTAGTAGTAGATCAGTACCAATTTCATGATTGATGTATCTATAAATTTTAATTTGTCGGATTTTTTCTTTTCTATTGTAAGTTCTTGTCAAATTTCATAATTGTAGGTCTACAGAAAGTACTCTATAGCCTACCTCTATAAATGGAGTATCCAATACAACATAAATTTTTACCAGCCAGTAGTTCCTGAAATTAGCACATTCAACCAAACAAACTTCAACTTTACACTATTAGCAAAAACAAGGTTGTTTATATACAAACCTCGATATCATGTTCACTGCTACTATGATGGGACACTCTCCGCTTGGCAGCGACACGGTGTAGGGGTTCCTGTGCATCATCAGCTCCTGGACCACCTTTGGGGTATTTTTGGAGGAGTTTGCATACTGAGTCCCTGGGAAGAGCAAAATAAAGTGAAATTGATTATACAGTACGGTCAAGAGTTGTAGCTGCCCTAAGGTAGCTGTGGATGGCATTTGATGTGATTGATGTGTGAATGACATCACGTTATATTCCGCACACAACAGAGTAGGTATCGAACCTACAACCAATCGCATTTACAGTCACACTTTGTGCTCCTGCGCAACAACTGGCCTCAGAAAATTTCTTACGTTTGATTATTCCATTCTGGAGTGAATAATGCGCATAAGTTCAGAAAGCCTAAAACCAGAGCAACGTCACATTAGCCCAACTGTACTAGTACAGTATTTATGAATGAATGACTGTATAGAATGGGCGAATGTAGGAAGTAAAATATACATACCAACAACGAAAAGTTTCCTCCCAGACAGGTTGAACTCCATTCACACAGTGTTCAATTTTTCTTAGAAGCACCATTATACGTTTTTGTAGCGCCGCTGAACCTGAAATATCAAAGTCAAGTGATGAAAATAATACGAGAGAAGTTAGAATAATAATAACCTGTATTATTATATGAATACTCTGTTATTTATTATTAGTATAGTAACAAAATACGTCTGTTTAATTTTTCTATGATTTTATTTTGAATAATGTTTTATTGAAGCTCATATTAAAACATACAATGTATTTTCAAATACCTCATATTGAAACTGTTTTAGTTACATTTACATTTTAATATAAATAACATAAGTAAATAATTAAAAAAATATAAATATTAAAATTTATATTTATTAAACATAAATAAATAAAACGTGTACTCACTGTGTATATTTTTGTAGGAACATCCCCTGACCATGTCCTGACAAGCTGCTTGTAAGAATTGCGAAAACCTTATTAAATGAAATAATTTTAAATATTCACTATACTATATAATATATGTAAGTGTGTAAATTTATTATATGGTATTTATTTACATAATATTAGAACACTTCTGTTCTCCATTTTCCGTCGAATTCTGGAAGTGTTGCGTGTTGAGTGGCGGAACTCAACTCCGCGATCTGCTACGTTCTCAAAGCGACGAAATGAAGGTATTAAATCTTTTATTTCCTCAAATGAGAATCGAAACACCTGTCGCGTTTGCGCCTGTGCGCTTATTCTCGAAATAATTGTTTGACACATTAAAGAATGTGCGAAATCGCGATACTCAAAGATCTAATTTTAAAAAACTAGCAACACAAACGCAGATTCATCCGTTAAATTTATTGTTATTTTATAGTCAATTTATACAAAATAAAAGAAGTAAAGTTTTATTTAAATTCTCAAATTACTAAATTCTCTCTCTTGAAAGTGGAACAAACATCCATCCTTACAAACTTTCACATTTATAAAATTAGTAGGATTACCATAATTTGGACATTATGGATCGTAACATTATCTAAAATCGAATCCCATAACTCACCAGTAGTAAGAACAGTGGACGTATGAGCTATTTCCTGGAAAACTGTGTAATTAGGGAGTAGACAGTGGGCGGAGAGGTCGTCTGAACCACACCTAATGTCTGCCTCTTGACAGAGCAGGGCGAAACAAGACATGGCTACCAACACCGCTTCAGTGTCAATTGACCAGAGACACATAAAGAATACTACCTAGAAATTAAAGAGTGATATATTATTATTATGTTAATTCAAATTAAAATACATTTAGGTCAATTAAGGCCAGGAGTGGTGACAGGCAGAAGCGTGTGACTGTTAACGGGACTGGTTGTGAGCTTGCCACTCACTCACTCATCACTCAACACGCAATGCATCCAGAATTCCCTCTGCCTAACTATACTATAAATAGCAGATGTAGCAGATGTAGACGTGGTACTTTGCGTGAGTGACGGAACTCAACACCACGCTTTGTCTTGTCAGACCAAAAAAAGCTAAAATTGCACTATGTAACTACTCCACCAAATCAAACCAAAATTTACATAAAATTGGAGTAATTTCAAATCAGGTAACCCACTTACCTCTAATTTAATATGCGCCTGTTTACAAATAGGTATCTGCGACCCAACGTTCGCGTATTCCTTGTGTTTCGCTAAGAACTCATTGCGACAAGTGAGTACATCACGTAACCACCGTAACACTTCACGGTAGTTGCCTATTTGACGCTGAATTAGTTTTTGGCTTATGTTGTAGAGGACTTGGGAGCTGGCGAGAGAGAGAACAGAGAATATGTCAAAGAAGGATAGCAATAAATACAATATAATAAATATAGTTTACAAAATATATGTACAGAAATCAGAAGCAGACTAATAACATCCCAAAATATAATCAAAACCACTTTAGAGTTCCATATATACACACTATGGTTTATGTGGTGCTAATTAGGCGTCCATTGATTCTTGACACTAACATTAATCTATATATATAAAATCGAAAGGTCACTCACTCATCACGAATTCTCAGAAACTACAAGTGCTAGGAATCTCAAATATTGCATAGGAGTTATTTATAGGACGTAGGTGCTCGCTAAGATGGGAATTTGCAATATTCGACTTCTAAGGGGCTGTTTTTGGGGTTGAAAGTTTGTATGAAACTTCGTTACTACAAATGCTAGGAGTCTCAAATTTTGCATGGACGTCACTTATAGGACGTAGGTACTCATGGAGACAGAAATTTATAATAACGTAGTTCACGCGGGCGAAGCCCCGGGCGTGCCGCTAGTATTTATATATAAACTGGTACTGTTGCCAATATCTATAATAAAATTTCTATATCAATAACAATAATACCGATATTGATATCAATACCGTTACCTAAAAACCTTACCTAATGTCCCAAAAAGTATTCAAAGGTGCTTCAGGATTCCACATATGCACTCTATCCGGTCTATGCAATGCTAGCAATGCGTCCATTGCTTCTTGAGCTATTTCCCCCATGCCTGTGTTATGTACGAGGGAAACTAAACCATTGATAAGCTCAGTGGTTGAGGATTGGATCTCCACGCCGGAACGTCCTGGGTTCTAATACGTGTACAAATTTTTTTCCGTAAATTAAATTGAAATAAAACTTTAGAATCAAATGTATTGTAATATCCATAGTGTTTGTAAAATGGACTATCGACTTTTATTAACTTTTTTTGAGCTTCACGCTGAAATCTTCACATTGCAGGGTACGCACCGGTAGATGGAACCTGGGAACGTAGTGTTCAGACACTCTGTTCCCATTTAGATACTTGCGTTTCCCACTTTTCGCTAAATTTTGAGGGTATTGCGTGTTGATTGGCGAAACTCGACGCCATGCTTTGCCTCTATCCAACGCCGCGCTATTTCATATCCTCGAGTTCGAACTCCTGTCCTGTGTCATTTACAGTCGCACACTTGTACCCCTGTGCTAAGACTGTCCTCGATCTATATATGTATGTAAATATATATTATACCTAAAATACTTACGCTTAGCATAACCATAGGATCGGCATGTATCAATTTGACCAGCAATAACAATAAGTGTCTATATGCTGGCATTTCTTCAGATTTATTGAACTTAGATTGTACTTCTTTCGACTTAAGCGATAAAGATATCATTCGTAATGGCGTGTGAACTATGTAGCCCTGGAATTTTTATTATTGTTCCTTGTAAATATCATTGTCAAAAAATATTTCAATACAAAGAGGACATAGACCTATATCTATTTAAGGAATCTAACCGTTTAAGCTATCTTAAATAGCCTGAAGTGCACTATAAAATATAAATACAATAAAAATCGTAAATATTTTATAGATAATCCATACCTGGGTAGCTTTATTTAAAGTATCTGTAAACATAACTCTTAGTTCAGCCGCTTTTGTGTACACAAGGTCGATTTGAGGCCACCATGGCAACCTCGGTTGTTTTATAACCCTGAAAAAAAAACCATAAATAATCATATTTTTTTCTGTTTCATGCGTTATCTCGCATGGCAGGGTAGGCAAAAAGAAAACAGAGCCAAGAAAAGTTTAAATCAATATAAGAATTTTAATATACATCAATGACCACAAAACTATTAGAAGATATAATACCAATTTTGTTTTCCTTAAGCGACATTAATACAGGCTTTATTTTTTTCTCAATATTTAATTATTTTTTACTTATTTTCTCAATATTTAACTATTTTTCATAAATAAATATACATATCATAAAAAAAAATAACTTACCTAAGTAAAGAATTAATAATGACATAGTGATAAGATATATGAGTGTTCAAGTTGAGGCACACTTTGAGTGCGTCGTTTGAGTGCGGCATTATACGGAAGAGGGATACGAAACAGTCTGTTAATAGATCCAACTCGGTATAACCGGGACATGGGGATCGACAATATGGCTTGCTAGGATTGAATAGTAAAGACTGAAAAGGAAAAATAATAATAATATTATTTTCTCAATCGTTCAATTAAATTAAATTTTGGCATTTTATATAGATAGAATAATAAAGTGAACTGTGGAATTTTAATAATAAATGAATTTCATTGTTTTCCAAAGGTAAAAACTTAAATTATATAGAAATTATCTATTACATTACTTCATGGATTAATAAAGAAGAATTTGAAGCCTTTTCATCTAAATATTATTATACTAGCGATCTACAGCTACTAGCGATAGCGGCTAGTATAGTTAGTCAATTGTAGCCTTTGTGTTATTCTCATATATAGGATGTACTAGTGTTAAGTTGAAAACCTTAATTCGTAGATTAGTTTTGACGTGACATTTGAACAAACCATCCATCCATCCATCTTTATAAAATTTCACTTTTATAATGTTATATATAATTTAATAACATAATAATTAGTGGGGTATAGTTACATAAAAGTATATAAAGCAATAAATACCTTTAAATCGTTCATAACAGATTTAACAAGTATAAATGTGACGTTGCTTGAATCCGATGTATTCAAATACGTAGAGGCTTTGCATAACTTAACGCAGGTTACTATTGCGGCTTCTGTCATTTGTTTCGAATTGTTTTGTGGACCTAAAAAAATGTGTTTTTTAGTTTTACTCTAAATTCCACACAGAGCAGTGTATGGTGAGATAACGTGTGTGATTGTGTAAACCACACACGTTTCTACACATTCACATATGTGTAAATCCACACATAAAACAACAAATCCATCCAACCACATGTATGGGTGTGTACACACACACTTCCAACTGTAGAAATAAGGGTGGCAAACACAAATAATCTTGAAAATGTGTTGATCCACGACTTATTTACAGTACGGTTGACTTGTGGTGGCCACCCTAAAGTTAGCTCCTCCCGAGTGTACAATGAAAAACAAATAGTTTAGAAAGCCAAATTCCACGACGGTCACAACTTATCGACCGTGCTGTATTTGGTAACAATTTTAAAATATCAGGAGACTCCTACATAAAAGATATAAAAAAATTATAATATACTCACTAAGTCCACGTTTAACAGAATCAATGAAATGTTTCTTTTTAGTATGTCGGGGGCTGCACGGCGCACCGCTATCGGCATTTACAATTTCTTCTAGAACTTTCTAGAAATACATATATAAGTTGTGTAATTAAAAACAGTTTAAACTTTATAGAATTATTGAGAGAGAGACGAGAGAAATGGACAGAAGAAAAATCTTTATATTTTTAGTCAAGAATATAATTTAATTTATATTTTTAAACATCTCCACCTCTTTGAGGTCGTCTTGACCAGTTGGCGCAAGGGTGTGACTGTAAACGCGACGTTTGTGGGTTGAAATCCTATTAAGGGGAATAAAATATTTAATATTTCATTTTAACGTAACGTAACGCGGCAAAGCGGTGAAAGGGAAGTGTCTTAATGAGAACACTAGACTACCAGGTTCCTTCTGCCTACCTTGCCATATGCGGGATATACTACTTTTCTTTCCAACAGTTGAATTATTAATAGATAATACAAAAAAAATACATGCTACGTGAAATGTATAATGAATGAATGAATGAGAAATAAGCTAAACCAACTTTAGTAGAGTGATTTTCACGCTTTAAGGTAAATCAAGTGACGTTACATTAAAATTATACTGCATAACAAGAATGTGGTGGGGGTAATTGCGTAAATATATTATTTTCTATTATTAGCAACACTTACCGGATTTAAGACTAGCAACATAATTTGTAGCGGCCACATGGCAACCCTAGATTTTTTATTATCAGAGAAAACATCTTGCAATATATCAAATAATGTATCACAACATTTGCTTAGCTCTTCGTTAGGCCGACTTTGGACTTCTGCGAATTCCTGTTAATCATATAAATATAATAAAAATAGTTAGCAGGTCTTAGGAGAGTCTTAACATACCTATGTATAGTACGGTCTCGGAGTCGTGACCGACCTGAATTTAACTGTAGATGGCAGCGCAGAATTGATTATAGATTTTTTTGTTACTCTTGATTACTTTCTTCCCGATTCTTGTCCCAAGTGTACAAGCCTAACTTCACTGCTGTGCAGATTCTTTGTAAAAAAATTAGATCAGATTCACGCGGTATCCCCCGCGTACCAGGGTAGGCAGAGGGAACCTAGCCCAGTCTCCGCTGAATTTTGGAGGCATTGCGTCTTAAGTAGCGGAACTCAACGCCGCGCTTTGCCTCGACACCAGGAAGGAGATATGAAATTATAAAAAATATTTCTTTGATTTGTTCGTAAACCAATATCTCTCTCACCTGGGGGTAAGTGTCCATCCAGTTCCAGACCGCCTTCTCCAAGGACACTACTAACACTATGTGCGCAGATTTTCTTAATAATTTAAATTTTTGTATAGATTCTGCAAATAACAATATACAATATTTTGTGAATATAAATTGGAAGTAGGTAGGAGGAGGTATTTACTTTTAAATAAAGAATGATTTAAATATTAATATATTCTACATAGTATATTTTTTAGAGAAAGTATCAGAACCTTTATTGAAAACAGCTATTTATTCAAATTAAACCATGACCCACAATCCACAAGCTGTAGCGTTTACAGTCACATGCTTGTTCCCCTGCACTAGGACTGGCTGACTAACAAATCGAAAACTTACCAGTAAGTAGCCGTATAAGCCTCAATATATCAACATTGACATGTTGTATCAACTCTATGTCAGTGTAGTCGGGGTTTTCCTCTGAGCTAGATGCTAGTTCCTATTTAATCAAAATAAAAATTATTATTATAATGTGTATATTGCAAACATAATAATCTTATGATTTTTTCTTACAAGAAAAAACATGAGTTTGTTTTAAGTTCAATTTCATCCCAAAAAGATATACTACATATATATTTATATCTCACAAAAAAAAAAACAACAATCTCAAACTGAAGCTATCTCTTTCCTACGAAAATTACCATTAGAAATAAATCTATTGACATAGCATATTACTACTATTAATAGGTTAATAGAAATTTAACAAACAATTATTTATATGACGAACCTGTAGTCTTGCACTAATTCTATTAAAAACTGCATTAAAAAAATTAAGACTGAGGGCAAATAAAACTTTGCTGGCCAACTGTCGCAGGAGTGTGTTGTTGACATTTGTTTCGTTGCGGAGATCTGAAATTAAAATATTATAATACTAGTGACCTAAACGCGGCTTCGCCCACTCAAACTCATATTGTAGACAAATTACACAATTTTTTTACATAATTTGTAGCCTATATGTTATTCTGACGTATAAGCTACATTACTATAGTTTCAAATTAACCCGTTCAGTAGATTCTGCGTAAAAATGGAACAAACGTCCATCCTCACAAAATATAACATTTATTCGTTTATTTTTAATAGTAGACTATATTCTATTTCTATTCTATATTCTATTCTCCATAAATTATCTAAAGATATTATGTGTAACACATAATACCCTCTCTCTCTTATGTGTAACACATAATAATACACTCTCCATTTACCACCGGATTTTCGACGCATTGCATATTAAGTGGCAGAACTCAACATAACATTTTTTGTTACCAGAGGGGAAGAGATATTTAAATAATTCATTTCCGCCGCTGGTATTCGAACCTACAGCCACAACTGGCCTTAATACATGTAAATTATTTAAAGATATTATGTAAGAAAATAAAAGTAGGCATTACTTAACCTTAGGTTTAGAGTAAATATTTAAACAAATAGTAAGGAGTAAGACGGTATGGACTGAATGTCTGTATAGTTATAAAGTTTTGAATGAAAAAAATATGTAAGTTCCTATATCTCTACCTACTTACCTATAAACTGGCAAACTTCCCTCAACAGTATCTTAACATTCATTGCTTCCTCATATTTCGCTGTATCCTTTGGTTGGGAACTTAAACATATTTCTAATGTATCTAAAACTATTACTAAACTGTCATGATAGCCTTTCTCTGTTTCGGTTTGTGGTCGATTCACGCATGTTGATATTGCTGGTTGGTACTGAAAGGTAAATATGAAAAATATAAGCATAATACCTAAATATTATTTAATTATTTATTACTTTTTTTAGCCTGATGCTTTATTCCACACACAGCAGGGTGGGCAGAGAGAACATGGTGTTAAGACACTCTGTTGAGTGGTCTATTCAGCATAGCACTTTGCCTCGACACCAGAACAAAGAAATGAAAATATTTAATATTTTTCTTTAAGTGGGAATCGAAACCACAGCCTGTAGCGGTTACAGTTAAACACTTGAACTCCTACGCTACTCGGTAGTAGGTCAGACCTCAGCAAATATATTTTAAACTTATTTACGAAAGTTAACTAATAAAAAGAAACAAAGTTTTTTTATAATCATGTTGTATCCCACACATAACAGGGTAGGCAGAGGGAACTGTTAGGACACTCCATTGTCATTAAGCCTTTGTTTAATTGTTCTTTTATTACATTTTATTATTACTTTAAGACATATCTTAATAACATAAAAATGTAAATTTTACATATTACTACATTGGAAATACAATATAATTTAATGTATAATCTAAAACAAACTCACCAATTCATTAACTCTCTGCAATATTTTAGTTAGACCAGCTATAACAAGTGAGAATCTATGGCGACTGATCTGCACCAAACATGCCTTGCATTGTTCTTCATTGATACGGGAGTGAAGGTTTTGAGCTCCGGTTTTGTAGGGAAGCTGGTAAAAAATATATCTTTTTAATTATATTCTAATATATTACTAGCCACCCAAATGCAGCTGTTAGACCAGGGAGAAAGTACAGTACAATTAGCAGTAAAAAAAAATTTTTATAACATAATAATCAAAAATATAACTTTAAACTTGAATTACTTAATTTTTTTCACATCCTGCTATGTTCATGTTTTTAAGGCATTTTCTAAAATATTTTCCATACATTTTGTGAAATAATATTTTAATAAGGGTGAAAAAAGTTATTTTATATTACTGCTGTTAGTATATCTCATATTTTGTTTTAACCATTATATTTATTAAACATTAGTTTTACGTCATATTCGAAATTGTAAAAACCTTCTGATAAAATATAAATACTTATAGTTTTAGTCCTTAGCACGTCCACACTTCAACCCTTTTTTTTCATTCATAAAGAAAAAAATAATAAATATTTAATGCTAAAACAGTGGAGAATCCACTGTAAAAATATTTTCATTTTTTTTTCTTGAAATTAAGGAAACGTGCAATTAAGAATATGTATCAAATTTTGCGTAGGTGTATAGAAAGAAAGGAGTGTAGTTTAAATGAATTATAACACAAAATAAAGCATAGGGTTCTTTATTATTATTTAAAATATAACAAGTAATAAATATAGCGTTCAATTTGTAAAAAAAATATAATAAAACAAGATTGTTTACATAAATAAATAAATCGCTATGGGTGGGTCACATACACTTTTTATAAATAGTATATATTATACCTGTTCTTCAAATCTTGATATAAGTGAGTTGGCCCATTCTCCAGGTTTTTGTGTGCCCATTTTCTTTATTTTAATAGTATTTTTTAGGGAATAAATTTATAAACAATTATTTCGTGCCATCCCATGATTTCCCTTTCGATTTATCAAAACTTCAAACTGACAAGCCAAATAAAAAACCTCATTGATTACTAAACGTAGACAATACCTGTCTTTTTCAATGTAATTTTTATTTATTTAAATTAGAAATGTGAATTCTTTCCAAAATATTGATAGACGTTTTTTTACAAATTCAATATAATTATACTGTCATAAATAAAAATTAAAAATACAGTGAAAATCAAAGCCACGGGGTGAATAGGCACAAAACCAGGGACGTTTTTACTCATTATTACAGTTACTATTTTCGTTAGTATAAAAACATAATTACCGTATAATTAATGTAAAACCAGTTTTAAGTTATACTAATAATATTAATATTTTTTATATATGTCGAGGTATTTTAAAACTCAATTCAAACTCTAAAATGTTTCTACCCACATTTAAAAGTAATCAAAAAGATATTAAACAATATCATGAAATTATTAGTAATATAATTTCACTTCAAGAAATAGTCGATAAAACAACACATCACTATTACTAGCAATGTTAAAAAAACTAAAGTGACATTTGTCAGCTCAATTGACAATTATTGTTTTGTGTTATTCGGATCGCCGAATCATTTGATTCTAAGTAATATAATTAAATTACTACTTCCTTTAATTATAACACATCTTTAATATACCAATTAATACAAAATGATGGTAAGTTATTCCTTTTGAACATAAAGTATATGAATAAAAGTGATTTTTTTACAAAACCAGGGGGCGTATCCTAGAATCCTGTTAGATTCTTAGTCATTTTTTATCCACTTAAACCTGAAAATAAATATATTTTCATCTCTATGAGGGCTTTTTATAATAGCTTAAAGTACTTAATGTAATATTACAGTGAACTATAAGGAAATATACCAATTACATTGAATAAATTTAGTGAAATCGTGACGTGGTATCTGGTTTATATTAGCTTAGTAAAGGCTGTTTTCGATATCAGTACGATTACCTTTAGAAGATAATACGTTTATTCTTATATGATTCATTATATTAAATATTTATTTTGCTAGGAGTTAATTGCTTAAATTGATTGTTTTTAATCTATTATTTTAATTTAATCTATTTTTGGAAATAGGCATTATTGCAATGACCAACTCATTAATTGTTTCCATTATTAGAAAAAATATCTGTATAAACACAATTTTTTTGTTTTTAAAAAAATTTAAATATATATACTCCTATTAAATCACCTTCACTCTACACGCACACACAAACACACACAGCAGGGTAGGCAGAGGGAACCTAGTGTTAAGACACGGCATTCCTCACTTTCTGCTGAATTCTGGGGATGTTGAGTGGCAGAACTCAATGCCGCGCTTTTGCTTCGACACCAGAGCAAAGAAATGAAAATATACATGTAAATAATTATATTTCATCTCCTTGAGTGGGGATCGAGCCTACAACCATCACGTTACAGTCACACCCTAGTGCCACTGCACCACAATGTCCTCAACTTTTTATTTTATCTTTTACCCTTATTTTACAAGATTTATTCAACACTTTTAGAAAACAAAAATTGTAGTCTTGAGTGTGGAATAATAAAAAATGTTAAAATATATGTTTTTGCTGGATAAATTGGGATCTGTTTCTTATTTTTAAATACATTAATATATTTTTTTCTATTTCTCAAAGGACTCAGTGGATGATAACAATCATGATCCCCTATCAGTGCCTCCAATATCACCACCGACAAGTGGAGAAATTAAACCTGATAAGAAGAAACCTAGTGAGACTATTTCTTTAGCTGATAACAGCTTGCTGGTTAGTATTATGAGAAAATTTGTTTCCAATTAGAATGTTAAGTCATGCAAGGCAAGAGAGGAGAAAATGTTTTCTATTATTTTTTATTACACACCTCAACCAACTTTGAAATTTTAAGAAATGAGAAACAATACCTAATAATTATAAATAATAATATGCTTCACATTATATCCCACAACATAGTAAGGTAGCCAGAGGGAACCTAGTGTTGAAACACTTTGCTCTCCACTTTCTGCCGAATTTTTCGAGGCAAAATGAAAAAGAATGAAAAAAAAAATTTTTTTACAGGTGGACATATCAGATGCACTCAGTGAAAAAGAAAAAGTGAAATTCACTGTCCATACAAAGACAACTTTGCCAGAATTTCAGAAATCTGAGTTCTTTGTTGTTCGACAACATGAGGAGTTTGTTTGGCTGCATGATAGATATGAAGAGAATGAAGAGTATGCTGGTTATATTGTAAGTATAGGGGATATCTATAATAAAAATTTTCAATAGTTTAAAGATTTTTATAAAATTCTGAATAAAATATAAATAATATATATAATAGAATGTATCGCTTAGTGGTCAGAGCGCTTGGGCGGTTTCCAAGTAGCACAGTTTCAAATTTTCATATATTTCTAAAAAAGTATTTTTCTTTCCCAAGTGTGAAATCATAAAAATACTAAATAACATTTATTCGAAGAAACGAACATATCTTTTCTCATAGCAAATTTGTTTATGAAAATTTTTACATTTTTTTTTGACAAAATAGAAGAAACATTGGTTTTTACTTTTATCCTTCCATAGATTCCACCCGCACCCCCAAGGCCAGATTTTGATGCATCTCGAGAGAAGTTGCAAAGATTGGGCGAAGGCGAAGGTGCTCTAACTAAGGAGGAATTTCTTAAAATGAAAGAAGAATTGGAAGAGTGCGTTAGATTTTTCATTTTTATACTGCATTACATTCCACACATTGCACAGAATACTTAGGGTTAAGACACTCCATTCTTTGCTTACCACCTGAGTTAGAAACATTACATGTTGTATGATAGATGTTGCACTTTTTCTCCAAAAGCGCGGCGCTGATATCCGTCACTGAACATGCAATGGCTCCAGAGTTCAGCGGAGAGTGGGATTGGAGTATCTTAACATTTGGCTCCATGTGACTACCCTGCTTTATGCGGGACACAGCATGAAGCTGATAAAAAATATAGTACATATCTATATTTTTGTTCTTACCATTATAACATAATTGGAACTAAACACTACAACCCATTTGTACACAGTTATTGACTCACTGCAATACAATTGTATCTTTTTTTAATTAGTTTTACGTTTTTTAATGCATGGCAGGGTAAACAAGAACCCAGTATTAAAACACACCATTCTAATTTTTTGAGATATCACATGTTGAATGGCAGAACTCAAAGTCTCTCTGTTTCTACCAGAGCTGGGAAGTCCCAGAAAATAATAATTCCGCCCAAGAGAGGAGCTCACTCTACTACTCTTTAATCTTTTTAAAATTCCTTTTAGGGAATATTTAGCCACTTTCAAGAAAACGGTGGCCATGCATGAGGTATTCTTACAACGCTTAGCGGCACACCCTGTATTCAGAAATGATGCTCATTTAAGAGTATTTCTGGAATACGAGCAAGATTTATGTGCGAAACCTAGAGGCAAGATGGATTTGATTGGAGGATTGGTAAGTCTAAATAATTATAAGCCCTAAGAATGAAAATGTTCTAACTCAAAAAAAGTATTTGGTAGGAAATTACTATAAAATGTTGGAATAGGCTTTTTTGGGAAGAGATTTTCACAAAATCAGAAATTACAGTAAGTTTTGTGTTATTTTATTTTTATTCTAATATTTTCCTCACTATCTTTGATATACATATACACAGATTAAATCAATGCCTCACAAATACGATTTTTTTCTTTAATCTCATTTATATATTTGATAAGGATTATTATACAAAATAAGTTTCATTGTGGCCGTCGTGGGTTCGATTCTCACTTGAGGGAATAAAATATTTATATTTTCATTTCATCACTCTGATGAAAAAAAAAACGAGGCAAAGTTCTGACACTCAACGCGCTATGCCTCAATAATTCGGCGACATTTTAAATGACTTAAATATTTTTATTCAAACAGGTCCGTTCAATGACAACAACAACTGATGAAATATACTTAGGCGCAACAGTCCGTGATGTAAATGATTTCTTTGAGCAAGAAACGGCGTTTTTGCAAGAATACTATTCGCATTTGAAGGAAGCCGTAGCCAAAGTGGATAGAATGACGTCGAAGCATAAAGGTTTGAGAGAATTGATCGTTGTTTTTGTTGTTTTTATGGTTCCGTACTCATTTATGTTCTAGCATCAATAAATTGAAACAACGCAGAGGAATTTCGACGGGAGGCAGGATTCAAGAGGCGCGAGTTCATATCCCGCTATGTTAAATTTTTTTCTATTTTCTAAAAAATATTTTTCTTTCCTATTTGTGGAATAACATTTTAAAATTGTTAAAAATAGTAAATACTTTTTTAACTCTATGCTGTATCTTAAACATGGCAGGGAAAAGGACCCTAAAAATCTAGTGTTAATTTCCTTTCTGCCGAATTCTACAGGCATTACATGTTTAGTGGCAGATTTCACCAGTTACCAGTTACTCACTCAGGGCGACTAAATGAAAATATTAAATATTTCGCGCCACGATGGCCTCTATAAATATTTTAATATATAAAATAAAATTATTTATTTGCTGGTTTCTAAATTTTTCTTATACAAATTAAATTGTTTTCTTATGCAGACGTAGCAGATGCTCACATAAAATTATCATCCTGTATAACGCAACTGGCGACTCGAGAACAACCGCCAACTGAGAGATTTTTGACTAGAGCCGCTGAAACTTTTGATAAGTGTCGGGTAAGTTATTATATGTGTGTATAATGTACATTGTATATAGGTGTGGTGTAGTATAGTGGGTTCAAATCGAAGGTAAAGCTTTTTGAAAAAAAAAAATGTTTATTTTATCTTATTCAGTTTGCCATACAGAAGATAATGTGTTCAAAATTTATGGAAAGTGAAAATTAGACTGTTTGAACACTAATTTTTTTTTGCTATTTGCGGGAGATACGTGGATACGTCCACGGTCATCAACCTGCACATACAAATCTCTTGACTCTCTTCTTAGTATCATCGATACTGTGTTCTCGAGGGTCAACCGAGGTCTCCTCCTGTCTCTCATATGTAAAACATATTTAACCCTGAATAAAAATAGAAGGGTTCTCTAAATTTGATGTGTAAAAACTAAAATATAATAAAATTAATATAAAATAAAATTAGACATACACAAACGTGTATGTTTGTCTGTCTGTCCGTCTGTATGTGACATCATAGATCCCAAACAATGGGATTTGACTTGACGTGGGAAAAGTGGCTTTTTTTTAAAGATTGTCAGCTCTTTTCTAGTTGCTTAGCTTACTTTATAAAGCTTTATATGTTCTTTTTGTCATTCGTTTTTTTTAATATCAATTACTCCTTTAAACATTTACTTTTTTTTTTCAGAAAATAGAAAGCCGCATGGCGTCCGACCAGGACTTGAAACTGGCAGACACGCTTCGCTACTACATGCGTGACGCACACGCAGCAAAAGCAGTACTTGTTCGACGATTGAGGTAATTTTATTGAAAATTCGTATTATTTACAAAATTTTTCTATTCTATATATACTCGGTTAATTGTTATACTCACATAAATCGATAGAAAAATATCGCGATCTTATAAAATTTTCCTAATTACTTTCATTTTCATTTCAGATGCCTCGCCGCGTATGAAGCGGCCAATAGGAACTTGGAAAGAGCACGTTCAAAGAACAAAGATGTACACGCGGTAAGTATTAATTATTATTTATTTGTAACTATATGAGTTATTAATATATTTTTTATTTCTATACTTTTATTTTTATTTTGTTACTCTTCGTCTTCATATCTTCAACCTTGCTGGCTTAATATAGATAAATAAGTCATATGTTACCTGTTATGTTTCATTTCTGTTCCATAAAAAGTCGTAAATTGTATTTTTTGAAATTTATGAATTAATTTTCATTACATAATTTATGTTATTCTTAGCCTTCTTTGATGTATAAAAATGTAACGTTTTTTGTACATAGCATTAATTAAGGTATATAATAAATAGTGTTTACAATTAAATAATGAATTCTAGAGAATTCTATTTAAATGAAGTCCTTATAAAATCAGCTTCCCTAAAGTAAACCATTTTGAAAATTACAAATATTTCATTGTCCAATAATAAATTGTGCACTTTTTATCATTTTCATCAACAATAAATTAGTTCAAATAGTTTTTTTGTTAAAACAAAACAATTAAATATCCACCATTTTGTTTAATGCACTCACAATCAGCCGATGGAAGTCCAAGAGGTAAAAGCACGCTTTATAAAACTCATAACATTTATTGTAATTATTATATATAATACTAGCGACCCACGCGCGGAATCGACCGCTTAAATTCTTTACAAAAATTGTAGAAAGGAGTTTCTTAATACTAGGTTCAGGTAGGAAGAGGTACCCTACCCTGCTGTGCGTGAAGATTTTTTTTAAATTTTTTTATATAAATTGTAACCTTCTTGTTCTGAATATAACTTATATCTATATTAATGTAAATTTTCATGTAGATCAATTCAGTAGTTTTAGCTTTAAAGTGAAACAAACACCTATCCTCACAAATTTTCATAATATTATACAGTAAACAGTTATTTATACAGTTATTTAATTTTCGATTTTATTACAAAAAAAAATATAATAATAAAAATTAGAACATTTTACAGTTTCATCTTCTTTTTATTTTCTTCTAATCTGATATTTTTTTCTAGAAAATGATATAATTTTTCCCAATTTTTATGTTTTATATAGGCAGAACAAGCGCAATCGGACGCGTGCGCCCGCTTCGAGCAGCTCTCGGCCCGCGCGAGAGAGGAGCTGCTGGACTTCCGCACCAGACGCGTGGCCGCTTTTAGGAAGAGGTATATACAGAGTGTTGTTTTCATGAAATTTATGTACTAGTAGTACTAGGTAAATGAAACAGTAGCATGCCAAAACAATCGTTTTGCTGTCAGACGAGCTAAATGTGTGTGTGTCTGTGTGTGTGTTTAGGCATTGCCTTTTTAAGCAAAGAAACTTATGTTAACATGGCCCTTACTGACCTTTTACAATTAAAAATATATTATATCACTCATTGTTCACCAGTTAAAGTACTGTATATTTAGTCTCTACTAAATTGTAAGAAAATGTGTTATTTTTTACATTTTTGTTGATACTAAATGCACAGTATCTATAAAAAAGGGCAAAAAGAAAACATGGAATATCCTTAAACTACACACTACACAAAAAGAAAGTAAAACAAATATTTCTTATTTTCCACAGTTTAATAGATCTGGCGGAACTCGAGATCAAACATGCGCGCGCTCAACAAGAATTGTTTAGAAAATCTCTTCAAGTACTTAGGGAATGTCAGTAAGTGAGAGAAATAAGCTAATAAACTACCAAAAAAAGGTATTAAATTTTGATTATTATTCCATTTTTAGAAAAAATGTTAATTTTCATTTTATTTTGATGCGATTTTTTTTTTCATTTTGATGAACTGATATTTTTATTTTTCTTTAGAATTTAAAATGTATGTGGGTACTTTTTGTTTATTTTATTAGGTATAGAAAATATTTAGTTATTCTTAATGTTGTTAATATATATTGAATTTGTATGTATTTCCTATAAACTTTTAGTTTTAAATATATAAAATCGTTTAAAAGGCATAACTGAAAATTTGTGTAAATTATATTTTTACAAACAAAAAAATTCTGCGCACAGCGTCTTGACTGTACAAGACGATTGTGTGTTCGATTCCCACTCGGGGGAATAAATTATTTAATATTTCATAATTACTTAGCTCTGGTAACAAGACAAAGCGCGGCATTGAATTCCGCCACCTAACGCGCAATATTTTTAATTATATTATATTATAATTATCTTAATACATGTATGTATAATTGTAAATTTTAAGCATAATGACAAATGATTGTCATTATGAAATAGAATCCATTACAAAAATTATTCTAATTTATATAAATATATAAAATAGAATTACTTTTGTAATTAATTCTTTTTCATAATATCAAATTATGCTTAATTTTATTTAAAATATTTTTCTTATTCAAATTGATTGATTGATTGATGAATTGATTATTGTTATACAAAGAGAGATTTCTAATATTTTTACTATACGTATGTATATATAATATCAAATTCGGGGATGCCCGTGTTTGAATCGGTTACCCACGCCAATATATGAAAATTATTCCAATAACTGTTATATTAAATATCTGTATATATAGTAGACTTTATATAGACTAAAAAAGCTTTCTCAACCTTTTTACTCTAATAACACTATTATAGCGCACTGAGTTTGTTTCTGTCTGTAAACGGTTGTGGGTTCGTTATACACTCGGGGGAGTTATATTTTATTTTGATTATTGTTTATATCAGACTTTTAGTAGTGGAATTTTAAAATATACTTTTATTGGTTTGCTCTTTATACTGTTTAACAGCAATAAAATATATTTTGAGATAATAAATTTTAATATTTGTGCGACACTGAATGTCTCGAATTCAGGCGGAAAATGGAAGACGAAATGTCTTGACATTAACCTACCCCGCTAAAGGTCTCAGGATAAAGTGTGAATCTAAAATAAATAATATAATTATTTTCTTTTCACCCTGCTAACTAGGCATGGTGTTAGGTTTCACCACGCAACTCATTATGTCTGTAAATTAAACAGAATGTAAAGTAATATGCGGGATTTCTCATTATATAAAGCGATGTTAATGTTTGTTATTAAAATATTTTTTAAAACATAATTAAATATTATATATTTTTTTAATATTAAATATTATATATTTTTTTGAGATTATTCATAAAAGGTTGGGAACCGCTAGTATATTATATTATTATGTAATTGTATTAAATTTAAGAATAATTCATACATTATTAATAAGAAAATTTATATTATAAGTGTCGTTTTTGGATGCGCATAAGGAAAAACATGGTTTAGTCATTGTTACAGAAAGTCAAGTGATATTTGATATTTTATTTTTTTCTATTTTAATATCAACAACATTTTCTTTATCAAATTGCTGTACAAGTTCTTTAGATAAAAAATCTTTATTAGTTAAAAAAATCGGCTTATAAAGCTTATAATGCCTGTTCATAAGGGTGAATTAGCATTTTAATTTTAATATGAACAGCTTTTGTTTTTTGCTTAATTCTGACGAACACCATGGTATTAAAATATATGTCTCATTTCTTTTCATATTGTTATGCCTTAAAAGCTAAATATAAATAATTAAATATATATATTTTTGCATAGAAATTAAAATAAAAAAAATACCTTATTTTGATTATATTTTTNTGTTCATAAGGGTGAATTAGCATTTTAATTTTAATATGAACAGCTTTTGTTTTTTGCTTAATTCTGACGAACACCATGGTATTAAAATATATGTCGCATTTCTTTTCATATTGTTATGCCTTAAAAGCTAAATATAAATAATTAAATATATTTTTTTTGCATAGAAATTAAAATAAAAAAAATATCTTATTTTGATTATATTTTTAAGTTAAATTGAACTGCTTAAATGTATTGAATTATGAATATATCTAGTAAATTAAATATAATTATTTGATTTCAACGTTTCGGCTATGCGAGAGAATGAGGTACTACTTTTGTAAATGTGAATATACGAATTATTATTGTATACTTTGTTTTATTTTCTCATAAGGAAAAGGAAATATATAGAAGTTTGTTATCATGGCACAGTGGCAGTGGCGTAGCGAACTTAACTCGCGCCCGGGGCAAAATACTTTTACAGCGCCCCCCATGCGAACACAATATAATTTCATATGTATGTTTAAATAGTTTTGCGGACTATTTGGCGCCCCTTTATGAGTGGCGCACGGGGCCTGATGTCCCCCATTTAACAACCCCTCCCCTTATCCCCTCCCCCCTCACTACGCTACTGCACAGTGGCAGTGCCAGACAATTTTTGTGATAGTTGTGTGTTCATACGTCACACAATCTTCGGAGGCAATGGTTATTTTGTTAATGTATTAAAATATCTTAAAATATTTATATCTTTAGGCTGTGTGTACCCCGCACGTTAAGAGTAGGTAGAGGGAATCGGGGAACCTAGTGCTAAGACATTTCCGTTTCCACTTGCCTCCAGAATTCGGCGGAACGGAGTGTCTCAACACTAGGTTCCTTCTGCCTGCCCGACCGTGAGTGGGATATAGCGTGAAGCCTGGAACCTGGTGGGGGAATGATTATTATAATTAATATGTTTGTTTTCGCTTATTTGACTATATTATTATGATATTGGATTCCGCTGCCTTAATATGTAGTCACTAAAATAAGCAGAATATGTACACTGAGTGTCTTACAAGGTTTATAACCCGAAAGTTGGGAAGAATAGAAAAATAATAATTTACTAGACATATATTTTAGTTAGTCTAGGTATTACAGAGAGATAATCTGTGTTTAGATATATTTTTACTTTTAACTACTCTTACTTTTTTTACTACCAACTTTCATATTACTGTACTTTATATATTTTATTTTATTTATTGCATTTTAAATATCTATAAATAAATAATAGGGACGCAAGCGACGCGTTGCTATAGTAACGTGAGGTCACATCAAACGATTCAAAACAATTGATTGTTAATACAAGTTAAAAGCGTTCCTTATAAAAATATATTAACTTCTATATAAATTAAGTTTATTAGTTCAGAAAATGACATAAGGTAAGTGCTTGGTAAATTGTATATCTTTTTTTATATAAAAAATGGTTACTTATGTGTAATTTTATATACAAGAGTGAAATCAAGAGTTATCATGTATAAGGAAACACAAATTCATACAATTTTATTATTTTTTTGTATCATAAGACAATCAAAGCGAACAAGTGGCGAAACTTCCTAGTTTTTGAACAGAAATAAATGTATCGTATACTTTCGTTCTATATATAACGTTGAGACATATTTCGTATTGATGCTCATTCTATTACCATTGCGATTATAATTCACATTTATAAGTAAATTTATTAATAATATAATTATATTGTAGTACTGAATTTTTATTATTATAAATAATTGCTTTTACTTAGATTTTCATTTAAAAAAAATCTTTGTCTATCTTAAAAAAACAATATATAAACTTAATTTTAAAATGCTAAGAATGATATGTATAAATAATCATACGACATACAAAAAAAATAATTATACTATTTTATAAATTTCATTAATAATATTGCATATGTATGTACCTATTATTAATAAGATCTACAGTAAGAAAATAATTTCATGTAAATCTGTATTCTATATATAAAGTGATACATAGGTGTGTTTGTAATTCCAGAATTAGCGTCCCTAACAATAAAATGTTATATCAATATGATCCTGACAACGGTATTTGTTCTCACGTCGATGACGTCACTGGCACAGGCGAAGTGGGTGGAGGGGAGAGTGGATACGAAAGAGGTAAGGTCGCGGGTTCGACTTAAGTTGGTCTATTTTTCAAACTATAGGTAATAACACTTCGAAGTCATTATAAAGGTTTTAGGCATTTTGTGTTAACGCTATGGTACTGGGGATGGGGTCCGATATACACCCAAAGTGATTACAACTTCATCAGTTTGAAAAGGCAAAATTTAGCAATTCACACAACTCATTTTACATCTTTAAAAAAGGAGAAAACAAACTAACTTGTCTCATATATTTTTCAGAATTGGGCGTTTTTAGCTCGCTTCTGTTTCCTATCTCTGGACGGTCAATTTGAGTATTTAATAGAATTCGATAGAGACATGGGGACGCCTAACTTGTTGTTATACTACGATGATGAGAGCCAGTGGCCGTCGGTATATCATAGCAGTAAGGTTAGTATAGGTTTATTATTTTTAATTTCGACAAATATATATTTTTTCTAATATTACGTAAAATTTTTAGAGTTCCGTATCTCAAAAAGAAAACCGGAACCCTTATTTATGTCATTTTCGTCCGTTTGTCAAGACGACGATAGCGTAGAGATACCAAGTTGAAGTTAATATCAAATATTGAAGTCAACGGTCCCTTGGAGCACAGAAAAAAAAACAAATTTCTAAGTTAACGTAATCAAAAGATGCGAGCATTTATGCTTCGTATTTGCTGGATTTTGTACGAAATTCACCGCCACATCAAAACCTATATCGTACTTCCTGTGGACCTTAATTAAAATAGACGCGAAGCTAGAACATACAATACAAATAGGGGATAAAAAATTGGACAGTAACAATTTATAGTAATTTAACTCAAAAAGAAATAAAACGGATTATGCGTGCTAAAGGGACCATCTTAAAAGTTTTTATAAACAATTTAAAGTTAAACAAAACCACGTCACTTAAAATTATAAACAACAGAATTGAAACTATTTTGAAGAATACTTTGATAATTATAATTTAAACATATTTCCAGACGTGTAAAGAGCGTGAGGCAGTATTAAACAAAGGCGGGCAAAACCAAATTATTAAGCTATCTCACTGGTATCCCGACACCGAATATTCTGGATGTATACTTTCTCAGGCAAACAAAGAATTGCCTGCTTCGAAAAGGTAATAATACTACTAAGGAATATTTAAAAAAAGAAATACAAAATATTAATATTAAGGAATATTAAGAAGAAGAGAGCTAAGACTCCAACTCCGTTACCCATTTTACACTGAATTTTGGAGGCATTGCGTATTGAATGGCGGAACTCAACGGCGCGCTTTGCCTCTCGACACTTGAGTGGAGTGCCTCCGCCAACGAAGTGTTTTGACACTAGGTTTCCTCTGCGTACCCAGCTTTGTGTGGGATACAGCGTGAAGCTGATAAAAAACATAACCGTCCCTTCATAAAATATGGACCCGACATCACGTGTACAGTGTAACTCTATCGGACTTTGAAACGCTAGCCTCCAGCTTGTAATGGAGGATTATTTTAACTATGGCAATACTTTTAACTAATTAAGCCTTAAATTACAGTACAACCTCAAAACCAAGTATAAAAACGAATACCACAGCAAAGCCAAATACAACAAACATAACTAAACTAGACTTACCATCAGATCCAACATATTACGATCAATTTCTAAAAACCACGACGCTACCAAAAACTACCATTTCCGATACAAATTCTACCATTTGGTACGAATTACTACCAACTGATGAGTTTAATTCTACTACCACGGTGTTGCCAGATGATGAACTGTGGGAAAGTGTTGCCAGTGATGATAAAGAAAAAATGGAGAATTTGAAGGATGTTGAATTGTTATTTGATAATTATAATGGGAGTGGAGTAAGTATTCAATACTTTTAAGAAACTATAATATCTACTGTTTTATGAATATATGTCGGAGAAGAAATTCCACAGGTGTTTTAATAAAGTAGCACTGCTGACGTAACGCATACCCTGATCTTGACAATCCATCGATCACAGTTAAATGACACCAGGTAGCTTAGACACCTATCGCGTAGGTTTATTCACTTTCTTGATAATTCTATATAATATCTAGTATTTATTATCCATTATTTTTTATTTTAGTATAAAATAAAACGATCAACATTTGAATTATTAGAGCGCTACCGTCGTCGCAGATTACACGCAGAGTCCAATCAACATAAGGCTAGCCAAAATGCTAGAACTGTTAAGTTTTTAATATCATGTCATAATTCTAGAAGATTTCGTTCAGCAAGAGAAAGATGGTGGTTTATAGCTATCAGCAATTGTGATAGCCCTAAGGTATTAGTATACATATCCTACTAATATTATAAATGTGAAAGATTGGGAGGATGGATGATTGCTTCACTATAATAGTGAAGCTATTATCCATCGTCAAAAACTGCTGAACAAATTTAGATGAAACTTACCAGTTATATATATGGCTTATATTTTAGAATAACACATAGGCTAGAAATGATTACTAGAAATGGTTTCATATTTTTATTTATTTAATATGGCTATAATATAACAATAATCTTAAGCAGGCGAAGCCGCGCGGGTGGTTGCTAGTACTAATATATATTTGAATTAGTAGAAATAGTTATACAAACGCTCGTTTGTCTTGTCCTTTTTCCATAAAAAATATATATATTTGAAGTAGTATTTGATTTTACATAATATGATGGTTGTGGCTTCAATCCCAATTTGGATTTTGTTTAACTTCACGCAGTTCAGAGGGAACCTGGGAACCTAATGTTAAGACACTTCCACTTTGTTTCCATTAAGAACACCACCCACCAAAGACGTGCGCTGCCAGCGCAGCTACAAGGAACAGTTAGCCTGCAATTCTGCAATCTAAAATGAAAGGGCGTTCGAAAACTAAACCAAATAAGACTCAATCATCACAATGATTATTATTTTACAAGCAGATCGCTTAGTAGCAGTCTACATAAAAATATCCCCGTCCTGGTAGACAAAACGCGAAGAGTTTTGCCACTGAACAAACAATCTCTTGAAAGTTAGATTGCGTAGGGCACGAAGTGTCTTACTCACTAGGTTCTCTCGGCCTCATAGCAGAGTTAATATGCGGCCGGCCATATGGTTTTCGCCATTTTTATACATTATAAATGAATATGAGGAATCTGTGACCAAAGATTTCTATATCAAAGATTTCTTTCTATACTTAGTTTTAAAACGTCATGCTGAGAATAGTTTTAAATTAAATATTAATAAATATTTTTCCAGGGTTTAGACGTCCGTTATAAATTCTTAATGACAAACGGACCTAATGGTGACTTTTGGCACGAACACTTCTCAGCTGATGAATTTTGTGAGTATATTATAAACATGGTTTTATAATACTAGAGACCAAATTGATACGTAGAATACGCGATACGTGTACTTCATATGAAAGTGTTCTTTTATTTCCAGATGTCCTGCCAATTCTCCTAGCCTACACTTTTGCCTACGTCATAGTATTGGTAGCAGTAGTAATGTGTAGTGTCGAACTGAAGTCTAGACACTTGCTTCACTCTACGTACAAGTTATTTCTAGTGTCACTAGTGTCACAACACATGGGCGTGACACTGCAAAGTCTAGGGGGAATACGATATGCGTATAATGGGATTGGAAGTTCTGGTCTTAGGGTTACAGGTATTTTTTTTCTTGTTGGCTTTTGTAGGGTATTTGTAAGAATCCTTTTATCCGCTTTTCCTAGTAGCAATAGTGAATAGGAATATACTTAACATTGCGGATGATGTATAGAGGTCCTGAAGTTGAGATTCTGAGCTTTTACGCATTGTACACTCGAAACGTAAATTATCAAAAGTAAAAAAAATCTAGGTGGCCATGGCTCACTTCACAATACCAATAGTAGTAAGGCGGAGTGAGTACAGTAGAGGAGTAATAGTAGGAGGGGCAGAGGCCAGTCGTGGACATAAGCATGTGGTAAGGTTGTGAGTCCGATTCCCATTCGAGGATATGAAATATTTAATGTTTTCATTAGCTCTGGTATCCAGGTAAAGAGCTGCGTTGAGTAACGCCACTCAACACGCAGTGGTGGGGAAGAGAAGTATATTAATGGGAACGGAATGTCTTATTACTAGGTTCCTAGGTTCCTCCTAATTCTAACCTGCTACGTGTGGGATACAGTGTAAAGCTAAAAAAAACAGTATGTTCTCGCTGCCTATTCTGCTATATGTGTTAAATAAAAATGATAAAATTTTTTGCAGGCCAATTCTTCTGTGGCATGTCAGAAATTACTTTTCTTCTTCTACTAATATTAATGGCGAAAGGCTATACAATAACTCGTGGACGTCTCAAAGTGGGATTTACAGTGAAACTAACTATATTTATGTGTTGTTATGTACTGACATATGTAGTATTGTTTGTTTATCAAGCACGGGTAAGTATTTTTTCATACTTTTTTATTAAAATGACTCACTCTTCTCTCAATTTTCGTGTTGAGTGGCGAAACTCAACACAGTACTTTATTTTATCACCAGAGCGCGGAATGAAAATAATTCAATACCTTGAATGGGAATCGAACCCACAACCGCGTTTAAACTCAGACGCTGTGACCCTGCGTTACGAATAATAATATACGTCTTTAATCATAATATTATTATACGTTATTAATATTACATTCCAGGCATTTGATCCTGGTGAGGTATTATATTTGTATGAGAGTCCAGCGGGTTACGGGCTCATCGTACTACGTATATCAGCATGGTGCGCTTTCTCCTATGCTACTTTCTTTACAGTGAAAAAATATCCGGAAAAAGTAAGTCACGACAATTTAGAATATTTATTTATTGTATGTACTTATTTGGTAACACACATAACAATTATTATTAGTATTTTGAGAAGACATTTATAAATATAATATTTTGAATTAGTTATATTTTTTGCTATTTATATTTAACGATCCTTGTTTTCCTACGAAACACACTTCTTTAATTTAAAAAAATCTGAGAGTACTTATTAATATTTAAAATAATAAAATTAATAGAACACTATTTAACCAGTGGAACGTGGAGTCACTCTTCCAATCATTTAAGTAGCATTCAACGCCGCGCTTTGCCTCACCAGACGAGAAAATTAAAATATACCTACAGTTTTAAATATATTTAGTTATCTAATATTTACATACAAAAAAATGGACCTTAAAAGATTTATTACAATATTTATAGCCAATTTTTAGAGGTTTTATTCAATTATTTTCATTCCAGAATATGTTTTATTGTCCATTCTTTATCTGTGGCACGTTGTGGTTCTACGCGGGACCATTATTTATACTAACTGCTAATTCTTATATTGGTAAGTAATAAGTTAAAATATTTAAATTTTAAATGAAAAAAAAGATGCATTATTATAAGTGATTAAATTTGTCTTTATATGACAATAACTTTTTCCCTGCAGCTTCCGATGAGTAGACTAATAGAACACAAAATAATTTTTCAATTCGAACCAATAGTTCTTGAGATTAGTGCGTTCAACTAAACAAGTTTTTCAGATTTATGATATACATCTTCTATATAAGAAGGATGGAAAAAAAAAATTTTTTTTTTCAATTTTCATGATTGTCTTAGAGTTAAAAAACATATATGTACTGTATTTGTTTTTTTCCCTGTGAGACATAAACGTGATTAGCCGTTGACTAATTGTTGTCGTTAAAAATTATTGTCCATAATAACTTAATGAGTATTATCAATTTATTCATTATTATATTATAAATAAATACATTGACTTGGCAATCGCACTAAATATTTTAATTTATAATAAACATTATGTTGTCATGCCATCCCATTGCAGTCGAAAATGGTCTGAACTGTTTGGAGAAAAGTAAGGACGAAGTTTTGCTCGATTTGACGAGTGCACTACCGTGCCCACAAAGAATAAAACGTTATATAGGGGCTATATAAAGTAAATATATATATATTTTTTCAGATAAATGGGTACGAGAAAGCGTCGTTACAGCCGTTCTACTGTTTATAACATTTAGTGGACATGTTATGTTTTTGGTAAGATTTTTTTTTGTTAGACTCATTTCCCATATACATATAACGGGTTATAGAGAACCTAGTGTTAAAATATTTCATGTCCTTATTGTATACTTAATTTTTATTTAATGAGTACTTTATTAATTAATATTACCAGACGCACCGACACAATGTTCGTATGTACACGCGACGAGTGTGGATTAGATTCTCACTCGGGAGAATTATTTATTTCCATTCCTCGCTTTACTAAACGGTGCGCCATTAAGTTTCGCCACTCAACACATAACGTATCGAACATTGGTTAGTGCTTGGGAATGAAGTTTTAGCTCTAGGTTCTCTATATGATATACACCGTGAAGCTGAAATAGAGATAGTGAGACAGTAGCCTCAAAAAAATTAACAGTAGTTAAGTCTGCATTCTCTATTTGATTTTTTTTTATTTATTGGTTTATTTATTGACATGAATTAAAGTATTTTTATATTTTTGGAGGTTAGTTATTTAAAGAAAGTACCAACCACCAAGTATGACGTTTTCAAATCCCAAAAAAAAAATTTGCAGAGACATTTCATCAATAAGTGTGGAAAGCATAGTGATCTGTCACTAATATATATTATTTTATTTTTTTTCAGCTATTAACGTTACCAGTATTCGCAAATAAGAATTTTCCGTACCACGTTCGTACTACACAAATAGGTATAATGGAGGTAAGCGCAGTAGTTGCATAACGTTGTTATGAATATAGTAATGTTTATGTTAGTTAATTCTTAAAATTAATTAGAGAAAATATAACTAGGTGGCTGAATGTAGATTCGTACGCCTCTTTAGGTAAAAATTATACTTATAATATATTATTTATTGGAGAACCCAACGCAGCGTTGTTTTGTCTTACTATATTGGGGAAAATGGAAATAAATCGTCAAACATAGGAACAGCGAAATCACAACAATCGCGTTTTGCTTCAAAATCTAAATATTGAGCAACTAAAGCAACTTGCTACTTAAAATTTTCAACACATTCTACAGAATGGAAGCGTCTGCGCTCCTTTTACAGGGGCAGCATATAGGGAAAAATATGTCTAACCCATACCTAAAAAATACGTCAATAGTTTAGACATAGGATTTTTTCATTTCACGATGTTTGTCCATACTGTATTGTGTGTGACGTAGTTACGAATATATACCACTTACTACTACAAAAATACTACTAAAGGTTAAACAACTTTGAACTTTGCCGCCAATACCTACGACTCGATTTCGTGAATGAGGCGTGTGCGGCGGTGTCCCTTTAAGAGGTTTATGTGTGCGTGCGTTCATAACAAATGACGTTATATTTTACAACGATAATTTGCAACGTATTTGTTATAATAGTCTTAATATTTTTTTAATAGGTAAGTGGGGGGTCACATCTAGACAGATTTGGTCCAACCGCCTATCATCCAAGTGAAGGGACAGCGCAAACTGTTATTATACCACTTACAAGGTATTTTTTTTCTATCTTTTCTGAATCTTTTTAAGTATAAATATTAAAAATTATGAAATAATTGTTAGTGGTCCAATTATTCATGCAATTTATTTATATAATAAATTTAAAGCCTCAGTGCCTAGTCCCGCACCTCTTCTATATATTCGGACCCGGACGCGGCTACGCCTGCTTGAAATATAAGAATATAATTTCTATAGAAATATAATTTCAGTCTAGATGAAATGCTAAAAGTGACTAATATATTTATTTTCATAAGGATGAATATCAAAATGACGCGGTAACGAACGCGGTCGCGTAGCGACGACGGTTGTTATTAACATGGCAGAATAAATTGCATGTCAAATTAGAAAATACTTTAAAATATATTAGTTTATATGTATAATGTAATGTTATATAGCCTATAGCACTTCTGAAGAATGCAGCTTTCATACAAAACAAAAACAATGTAAATCGGACCAGTAGATCCAGAGATGTTAGCGTTCAAACAAACAAACAAACAAACAAACAAACTCTTCCGCTTTATTATATTAGTATAGATTATAAAGTTGTAATAAATTAGCATTTCTGTGGACAATATGTCCCTAGATAGTTTTAATGTTATATAAATGTATTACTTACAGTGCGAATAACATTTTCAAAGAATATTCAAATATTTATTTTTATGATTGATATCAATTACAGACGCACAGAAGAACTAATAGGGAACATGTACAATCAATACATGGCGACAAATCCTCTCTCGATAGAAAACGGAACGCCTAAATTAAATGGCATACCAAAAAGAATAGACTCAATAAAGTCCAAAACCAGTCTAATACCTCAAATAAGTACAGAAACTAATAATTCTGACGATATAAACCCATCAATAAGCGAAAATAAAGAAATATTTACCATCGCCAAAGCGCGGCAAAATGAACTGTCGACGTCAACGGCAATGTCAAATGAATTGACAGATGACAAGTCGCCGACAGATAATGTAGAGAGTGGAGTGAATTTGCCGGAGGTTTTAAGGTCGAGGAGAAATATTTTGGAGCCGATAGGTAACATTAGTAGGGATGTGCCGGTTTGGTCGTTGGCAAAAGGCCCTTGTGTGGTTGCGATGCAATTGAAGAAGTCCGTTGTTAAGGAGGAAGGTAATGTTTTTTATTTCATTAAAAATATTATAAAGTAATAATTATGCTATCGCAGCGTTACCGCTTTACCCGTTACTTGATAGTTGTAGGTTCGAAGAGTTAAATGATTAAATGTCCACGCTCTAGTACAGCGCTGAGTTCCGCCACTCAACACTCCAAATCTGAAATTTGAGTTCAATGGAAAGTGAAGAATGGAGATTAGAATAGATTATATCTGTTACAAAAGGATACAGTGTTGATATCTTTAATCAGTGTGTAACATATACATATGCCTTAAAAATGTTATCGTTCGCCAAAATATTTTTTTAGCTTTATACTGTATTCTGCACACAGCAGGATAGGCAACCTGGAAACCTAACGTTAAGATACTCTATTCTTCACATTCCGCCAAATTCTAAAAGCATTGTATGTGGAGTGGCGGAACTCAACGCCACGCTTTGCCTCGTTACCAGAGCGAGGAAATACCAATATTAAATATTTAATTTCCTCGATTAGGAATCGAACCGACAACCTGTCTCGAATACACTTTCACACTTGTGCTCCTGTGCCACGACTGGCCATGAACATTTCGACTGTGATAACCATTTTTAAATGTGACGTTATTTCAAACAAACTGTTTTTTAGATGTATCAGACCAACAAAATGAAAGAAAGCCAACGCTTCGTTCAACGCAATCTGGTTCAGGAGAAATGAGCACTATACATGAAGGCAAAGAAAAAAATTATGTCAGACCGCCGGTTGATATTTTCACTGTGCCTACACGGGGATGAAATTAAAAAGAAAATATAGATTAAATAAGTCAATTTGGATGTTTAGCATTAAATTTTGAGACTTAGTAATAATTGAGTATAGATCTTTAATAGGTAAAGAAATAAGGGGGAAACTAATAACATAGTAAAGTATTTTAAAAGTTGTGGGATTTTTATGTTTAAGGATTTAGGATACTAATACTTTTGTAAATAACTTTAATAAAATTGACTTATTGACTTCTTTCTTACGTAATTAAAAGTAATGAGACAAAAATTATTAATCTACCTATGGTATTTTATTTTATACTAGTGGGCCACGCGCGGCGTCGCCCGCTTAAATTATAAATATAAATTACCTAAACGGAATCCGAACTCGCATATAATCGGGATTATCTATATAAAAAAGCAAAAAAAATGTAGGTATCCCTCTTTCTAGAAATAGTGCGAACACCGGAGTATCACATTTGACACAATTATATAGAAAAGCAGAATGTATATATTTTTTAAAATTATGCATAAAAATCAAATAAATTAATAAAATAAATATAACGCACACTACCATACCATGCTTGGCAATACTCACTTTTGTATGAAGTGCCATACACGTTGCTATTATACGTCATCTAGTCATGACTATCAAAGCATTTCTTTGTAAATAGTATGTATTAATTAATTCAATTTAAAACACAACTTGTGTGATATTTCCTAGTTAAGAACAATAAAGTTTATTCGTTTTTTATAACTTGTTTTATTTGAATATATGTAACTTAATGTTTTACTAATGACCTAAAAATTCACCATAAAATAATCTATTTAACTTTATATTCTTTTCTTCCTTATTTAAAAAATCGGCTTTACGCTATTTCCCGCACCCAGCAGGGTAGGCAGAGGGAACCTAGTGTTAAGACACTCCGTTTCCCATTTTTAGCCGTAATCTGGAGTGGCGGAACTCAACGCCGCGCTTTGCCTCGACACCAGAATGAAGAAATGAAAATATTAAATATTTCATTTCCTCGCTCGGGATTGAACCCACAACTTCTCGCGTTTACCACCACACTTGGTGGCCGCCGCGACTGGCTTGGTATTTCTTTATTTTTTTCTACATATTCTTTTAGTTTAAAAATTCAATGTATTATTTACTTTTAAGTTTGAAATATAAACTGTTCTCAAAAAAATATAGAAAAAATTTATTGGAAAATAAAACAATAAAATATTTATTTAAAACATTTCAATACTTACTTATATATCTAATACAATAAATTCTTTTTTAAATGCAACGTAAAAAGCAAACTTTACCAACTTTTACAGAAAAAAAATGTTGCATTTTTCTACATTTAATAACATATATTTTCATAGTATTAAACAAAATCATTTTTCAACAATGTACACTTAAGTAAATCTTTCAAACTAAGTAATTTATATGATTTACGGAGGCCATTTCGGAGCAGTAAAAACGGAAAGTGGGGAACGGAATGTCTTAACACTAAATTCCCTTTGCCTACCTTGCTACATGCGGGATACAGCGTGAAGCTAAAAAAATTATTTTAATGTGATTTTCATTTAAAGGCAGAGTGAGTCAAGGTGAAAGTTTCTTCTGTATGTTAGTGAAAACCGTATAAAAATTCGTAGCATACTTTGTTAAGTCTAAGTGGATCGTTGGGAAGTGACTTTGTTTCATTAAATATGTATATACTAGCGAGCCAAAAGCGGCTTCGCCCTCTTTTTAGATTATTACAATTTTATAGCCAAATTTCATAAAATCATTATATAAATTGCATCCTATATGGTATTCTGATATGTAAGCTATATTACTGTAAAATATCATTTAAATCTGTTTAGTAGTTTTTGCGTGAAAGAGAGACAAAAATTTATAATAAATTAATAATAAACTTTCACAATAATAATATTAGTAGGACACAATGTAAAGACATTCAATAATAATCAATAAGATCAGTTATTGTTGGAATATTTGAATGAGACATGAATTCTATTTTCATTTTACAGTTTAAATTCTTGAACTTTTCCTTCGCATCTCTTATTATCTGTGAACAACAACAAAACAATTTAGGTAATAAAGTTTGATAAAAAAACTTATGAGTTTATACACTTGTGTGAAAAGAAAATTGTCATATTAAATTTATAGCGTTACAAACGCAAAAATTGGGCGGTGTATGGAGAACACAGTGTAAAACTACAGCCCCTCTGCCTAAAGTTGAAAAAATTTTTTTATAATAACTTACCGAATTCACTTTTTCCTTAAGCTCTGGTTGCGATTCAATTTGTTTCCTTAACTTATACATTTCATTTGGAGTATAACCAATTACTTTTTGAAGGACTTCATTTGAAAAATTTACATCAATATTGTCAGTATCGTCAGTTATATTACAATTTAGCTTCCAAAACTCCTTTGTAACTGATAATTTCGATAGAATATTAGCAATCCTAGCTTTTACTGTGAAAGTTTTATATGCTTTATCATTAATTTTATTTAAATCTTGTATATTAATGACTTCATTAACATTATCGTTAAAAATATCATTCTCATCGACATCACTGAAATGTTCTTCATTAGAATTGAGTAACACGAGATCATCATCATCATTAGGGAATTCATCATTTCTGTCAATTTTCTGTTTTTTTTCTGGCGGCAATAGAATATCGTCAGATTCATTAAGTTTCTCGCTAAATTGTGCTTCGATTTTGTCAATTTCTTGAGGATCTACGTCAATATCCATGTCTTGGAAGTCATTCTCTTCTAAAACTTCTAATCTTTCAGAGATTATTCTGGAAGGTCCAGATATTGGATTATCTAATGTCAATCCGATTGTTGATTGCTCTCTAGTATTAGAAGTTGATGTATTTCTAGAAGTATATGAAATCGAATCTAGTACTACACTAGAAGGTATCGAAGTTCCAGATATTTGAGATCTATTAGGCTGTGTTATTGAAGCAGACGCTGTTATACATCTCATTTTATCAGGATCTAAAAAGTACGGAATATATCTAAATATTCTTTCGAAACTGAATTAAAGTAGTAAGTTTTCTAAGGAATCATTAAAATAAGTAGGTATTTAAAAAATATACGTATTGCTTAAATATAATGTAAACGTATCCCACGAAATTTTTAAATTGATACATTATAAATTATTTTATTTTTAAAGAAAGAAATTAAATTTATAGCACTCTGTTTTACACAGACACTATGCAAACTTCAAAAAATTTAATATCAATATATAAATAAAACTAAGGGTAGTTTTTAATCGAAACTTATCCATTGGGTAACCTTAACGGGTCTTTACATAAGAAAGGGAATGAATTAATGTCATTTCACAGCTGTGGTTAGACAAATTGCGGCGTTGAGTTCCACCACTCAACGCGCGACATTTAAAATTTTGGTGGAACGTGGAAAATTTGCGAGAGAACCGGACAAAGGAATCTTAGCACTAGGTTCCGTGTGCCTGCCCTGCCTACATGCAAGGTGCAGCTTATGCAGTATGTGAAGCTAAAAAATATAACTCACCGTGTAATCGTAATTGCCGCTCCAATACTTTAAATTGTGAATTATTTTCCATCAAGACGTCCACTTCACCATCAAGCGGTTCACAATTTTTTTCTTCGAGTAACATAATACCGTTTTTACATTTCAATGGACCTATGTATTATTATTCATGACGTGAAAAAAATATAATAAATAACAAAAAAGTCAAAATACCTAAATAAATACTTTAAAAACTACAAAAAATAGATTAACAGTATTTTCTCGTAAAAACAACTGTAATAAAGAGCGGCAAATAATTAAATCCTTTGATTAATTTCCCCGGATTACAGATTGAACCCACAACCATCAAAGTGATAAATGCAAGCTGATAAAATTTTCTATTTTACCTTTAATAAGAATTTTAAATCCAGGAGGTTTATTTATGTTTAAACTTTTTATAGTTCTGTATTCAATTCCCACTACGTCTTGCACACCGTCCGTCATATTTAATTTTAACATTCTGAAATTGTTAAAATATTGAAGTTAATCATTATTTAGGCTGTATAGTCGCCGCGCAGATGCCAAATTTTTTTTAAGCTAAAATCCAAAATCCCCTAGAAAATATCACTAGATAAGTAGATACGCTCATGGACAGTTCTTATAAAAAACTATTCAACTATAAATCAGACGGCTTATGCACCTATTAGATTAAGAACGCAACAAACTTTCATAAACTTTCTCAGAACCTGTTTCCAATGTCCACTTCAAACATAAAAGAGCACTTCTCGACATTCGGAAGACATGCCAGTGAAATTCAATAAAACAGAAGTCAACAAAATTATACTCTATAATTAATCCCTTAATTAATTTGTTAAGTTTTCTTTAAACTTACCTACATGCCGGTATTTTTTCTTCATATGTCTTAGTTACCTCAATATTTCCTAAATCTATTTTCTGAAGTTCCATGTATTGTTGATAGGCAGGTTTGCCTTTAATGTGAAAAAAAAGTTTATCTTTCATTGTGTTAGTTACACTAACTGACAAAGATAAATTTGATGGATATTTTTAACATTTTTAAGTGTTGTTCCACAATTAGAAAAGAAAATTACTTTTTTAGATATGTATAAAAAGTTTTACTTTGAAAAAGATTTGAACCTACGCCACTTCGAAACCGTCTAAGCGCTTTGACCACTAACCCATATGTTCTTATCAAACTACGTCGAAATTCTTATATGTACACTTGTTACAACTTATTTATGTTGTTAGTCTCTCTAGGGAGAGTAGTTAGTTTTCTCCAGCAAATATACAACTATTAAAATATTTGAGGCAACCAACGCACACGACTAGCCTGACAGGTTCGGATCTATTCAATTGGATCAATGACTAAATTAGTAACTAAATTGTTCAATATTTTTTTGTGTTCAGAAATGTTCAGCTACGAAATTACTTGCTACTCAATAAAAAATAATAACATAATGTGAACTAGGTTTGAGAGATATTTGGTTGTTGAGCATAGGAACTCAACACTCCACATTGTATCACTACCAGAGTGAGGAAACGAAAATAATTCAATGGCCTGAATGTGAATTGAACCCATAACTATCATAATTACATTCAAACCACACTGGCCACTCACACTCACACACACCACAATGGCCATTTTTAATAGCTTTTTTGGTTAAATTCAAGGTATTAAACAAATTTCAAAATTAAGTCACCTTTTACCACATACCAATATCAATAATAGAATTAATTTGCAATATATATTTATTTGGCAGTATAATTTCCTTTTTTAACTTCAAATTAACAGGCAAAGATCCATTGCATGTGTCCGTTAGGTCATTCAAATAATATTGTTCTTTCACACCATTTTGAATTAAATTTATATCACTTTCGGTTAGTTCACTAAGGAAAAATTCAAGGCATCTGAAAATTTTATAAATCAATAATAATATTTTGTATTGCAGAGTAGGCACAGGATACCTAAAGTTATGAGATTCACTACATACTACACAATTATAGAGACATTATGTGTTAAGTAACAGAGCTTAAGATGCCTTTATTCAGCCTTTCCAGAGCAAGAAAATGAAAATAGTTCAATCTACTGGATGAGAATCAAACCCATAATCCTTTAGTTTGCAGTCACATACTGCACAACAACAGCCTATATTTTTATTACTTACAATTTATTGCATAATTCAATAATGATAAAACAGAAAAGAAACATGATTGACACACAAAAGATGGTCTTAATCAATGATTTCTTCCAAGCAAAAAATAACAGGGTGAGCAGAAAGAACCTGTAACCCCAGCATTAAGACATATAGGAATATATTATTCTGCCAAATTCTGGAGGCATTGACTATTGAGTGGTGAACAAAATGCCCCATTTTCCTAATGTTTCCTCATTTAGAGGTGTGAAATATATTCCATTTCCTTGAGTGGGAATTAGATCCACAGTCTGTTGCAAGCTTGTGCCCCTGCACCATGATTGGCCCCATCCTTTGGGTTAGGCAATAGTTATTCTTAGATAATATATTTTAAGTAAATGTTGTAGGTTTAAGAGCAACATTGCCAGATTTTCTCTTGGTAAAGGTAAGATTTCAAATAAAAAAGTCTAAGTGTTGTTGAAACAACACTTATTAACTAATAGATAAATGGTATTCAAAAAAATAAAAACATAAAATTTTGCTTACTGTGTTAACCATGTTTCATTTACATATATGTTATATACATTTAAATATCTCCTTGTTGATTCTACAAGATTCGCAGAAGGCATTTTATAAAATTTTCTTCTAGATTTATAACTAGAAAACCAGGAGGAAATAATGTCACATTTCTTTTTAATTGCCTTTATATTAATTTATTATTAGCAAGATAGGCTTTAAACTGATAATATAGATCAAGATATAAGTATTTATTAATTTTCCTTTCATTTAAAGTAAGTAATTTTCACTAAACTATTTTTTCTTCTGAAATTAATGGAAAAAAATAGTTTAAGCTATCATAGCTTTAAAATAAATATATTTTTTAAATAAACTTAGCACTGTATATACCAATATTTATAACAATAGCTGTCATGTCAATTTATGTCAATGTCAAGTTAAATTTCATTTAATGTAGGGATGTGTATCGCACACATCGAATTGATCAATCGATGTTTATAATACATAGATATAATAAATCGATTCCATATTTTGGATACTGATTAATCAATGTGTTGCCATTCATTTTAATGTGTGTTGTGGTAATATCTTGAGTCTATTTAAAAAAATAATTTTATCACAAAACGATATCCATTAATTATATTTTTCCTTTTAGACCCCTATAAAAGTTATAGCTTTTGTTGCTATAGTTATGCAAATAGTAGGCAAACATCACTTAGTTACTGAATAAACTTAATATATTACGCTTTCGGTGATTTAAAGTAGTTTTTGTATGAACATTGTTTAATAGAGCAAAAATACAACCGATTGGTATCCAAGAATCGATAAAAGGAGTAGGAGAAGGCAGCAGAGAAGATGGGAATATGAAATTAATTTACCAGCAGGTCTTAACTGCGCGAATCACAACCGGCGCGATTGCAGTCATACACATGACAAATAAATAAAAAAAAACAGAATGGGGTTAATAAATAAAAACCGAGATAATAATAATAGTATTAAAGTATATATTTAATTAACTCTTTCATAAATATTAATCCCATTTCTTGTACTCAATGCCTTCTGGTGGTTTCATTTCAACTTTTTCTTTGGCCACTTGATCCCAATTAGTGCTTAATACGGTACCTCCTGATTCAACCTGAAAGTTAATAATATATTAATAGAGATTATTGTAGTAGTGGATCTTAAACCCGTGGTTTGACTTTAATTTCAATAATTGAGAATCTAATCGACAACCATTGCATTGTACAATCAAAATTAAATCAGTGCTTTGGTTAATAATAATAATAAATTATTAAAATATATTTCCAAGCCCCTAATAAAATTTTCTCCCATATATCTTGTTTATTGTATAGATATTAATACTTACGAAACTCTTGTTCATTGCTTTTCTCACTTCATCTGAACCTTCTCCATATATTTTTTGGAAGAGAGCATTTAAAGCTTGATCTCCTTGTGGTTTTTCTTCTTCTTCCTAAAATACATATATTAGAATAATATTATTTAAAATACATATATTAGAATAATATTATACTACAAGGCGCGTTGCAACTGTATATACAATCTTTCAAATTTGTGCAGAAAGCATAGGATACTTGAAGCTAAATAAAATAGTTTTTATGGTTATTTTTAAGAAACCTTTTCATTTGACACATATTATAGGAATGGATTGTAAAAACCTAATCCGCCATGCCAAATTTAAAATGATGTCACACAACTACCAACAATTGTCAACCACACTAAAAGTATATACAAAATTTTAGCTCAATCAGCTGATTATATCAAATTTCAATTGCAAGATTCTACCCAAATATAAACATATAGCAAATTAAAGAAAAGCTTGTAAAAAAATTGTATCCCATATTTATCAGTGTGCCAGAGAAAGGCTAGTGTGCTGTTAAAATATTTATATGGTTTCAAAAAAAAGTGATTTTATTTCCTTAGTATAATAAAAATGTTAATAAAATGCTATAAAAATGTTAAAAACTAGCATTTACTACTTTACCATCTTTATAATATCTTTTTCTATCTTATCCCAGTCTTTTTTGAATAATTTTGGTGGTTTCTGAGGTCCAGAGGCATCTACAACAGCTGTCAACAGATATGTTAAGAAAAATATAATTATCAATTTTTTTCATTCTTAAGAAAAAAGAAATTTACATATTGTTTTCATAGCAGGTTAGGCAGAGGGAACCTAGTAAAGTCACTCTGCCCCCAAGCACCATCCAATTTTCAAGACATTTCATGTTTTTGACTAAGAGAGCTACTATTGTTGATAGGCAAGCATTTGTCTGCTATCTCACCTGGTGGTAAGTGACGATACGAATGAAGGTGTAGCATGCTTGCCTAGGTAGTAGCTATTCACTCATTCTTTAATTTATTTAATAATCATTCCCCTAGATGAGGATTAAACCCACAACCATCACATTTAGTCACATGCTGTGACCCTTTTGATTTAATCTTTTATTATATTATCATTGTAAGTAGGATACATACAAATTAAACTAACCTTGTGGTATAGCTTTAATTTCATCCTGCTGACTCTCTCCTTCTAGAAGAATCCATCTTATACCTTCCTTCTTTCGCAACTTAACCTCTATTTTAGAAGGAGACACTACATGTGTACACATTGATGGTATAATCTCATGGGACAATTCTAATTCTAAGCTATATTCTGAATCCGAATTTAGTATTACACTTGATACTGAAAGCTGAAAAAAAAATCTGTTAAATGAAAATAATATCACTTAAAATGTATTAGAGGTATTAAAACAGTCAATTCTTTATTACATTTAAAAAAAACTACCCTCTATACAAATTTTGTAACATAACAGTGTCTTACTTTTACTTAAATATAAATAAATTAAATGTCACAGTACAGAAAGAAATAAGTAAGTAAAGTCATCAAGTATGAAAAATTACTTGCATCAAATGAAGATCAAATCCACAACCACCTTAGGCTGATTCAGAGGCTACTCTACTGATACAGAATGGCCTACACATAGAAATATTATTCAGAACAATACTTACACTCTTATCTCCATAATTAACTTTCACTTTATCACTAGGAGCATTTTTGAGCAGAATTGTGACTACTACTAGAGCATCTGTCTGATACCAATCATGCTTAATTTTAGGTTTTACAGGCTGGAAAGTGTATAAAAGTTTTAATTTCACCAAAGAAATACTACATGTATTACATATTTTTATATAGTGTATACAATGTGTCCACTTATGTAGATTTATAATATAAAGTATATTTTAATCATAATAAAATGATTAAAATTAATAATTAATATAATTAAAATTAATTACATGTACAATTTCTTTTTTACGAGGAACGATATTTACATTTTATATACAACATTGAATAGAGGAGAATGAATTTTCATAGTATTATAATCATATTTTAAAAAAAAGTGACTATTCAACTTTTTCCAAAAGGAAATATGTATTTAAAAAATAGGAAGGCTACCTCAACTGGCGGGTTTTTATCCTCGCTCATTTTAACTTTCTATGTAATTATTTCTTTATTCAAAAATTACTTTTTCTTTGTGATATAAAATGCGGCTGTAGGTGTTTATTTTTAACACCAAGTGACAATTGACTAAATATTTGAAAGTCAAGTCAGAGACGTTTCTCGATTAAATGCGTTCGGAAATAACAGTAATTTGTTCATATTAATTTAAAATCAATCAGCTTCACGCTGTATCTCGCACACAGAAAAGAGGAGACCTAGTGTTAAGACACGCCGTTCCCCACTTTCCGCAGAATTCTGGAGGTATGGCGTGCTGAGTGGCTGAAAAGCGGAACCCGCACTTTGCCTCGATACCAGAGCGAAGAAATGGAAATATAAATATAAATTTACATAAATATTTCATTTCCTGGAGTGAAACCCACACACCTACAGACCCACAATCAGTCACATTTACAGACATACTTTGTGCCCCAGCGCCACGACTGGCCTCTTAAATAAATATATTTTTTATACTCATATATGTGCAGACCTTTAAATAATATTTTATTACGTTTTTTTAGGGAATTAGTGGTGATATTTTTTTCTATTACGCCCCAAAATATACAATACACGCTTGGTTGTGATATAGTTTCAGGGAATATTAAATATCAAATCAACAGATAAAGGATAAATGATGCCACGTAAGGAAGTTTTTTAAAGAAAACATCACACTAGTTAAAAACATGTTTTTTAAAGGAAAATTCCTATTAATTAATATTTTTTTTATAGCTATCACAGGTAATATATTTTGGATCACTTGAAGTTCATGTCATTGCAATCTTTTTAATGACATTAATAAATTATTATGAGATAAAACTTTGAAGTTTGGCATTTCATGTTTTCAACCTAACAGCTGATAAGGTTAAAATAATTATTTATTTTTGTTATTTCTCAGCGGTTATTGTACTTTTTATAAGAAAGTTTTTGATAAGTATGTTTATTTTACATATATTTTAAATTTTGGTAATTTGTCTCATTAAACTACATACTTGGCTGTAAATAAAATATCTTATCATGGGGGTAAGAATATAGAATTACTGTAATGTATTTAAACATATATTATATCTAAACACTAGTAGTATAATTATCTCCACTTACATACTATTTGTAATGTTAATAAATGTACGTAAGTTTGATAAATCTTATCAGTAAACTACTAATACTTAAAAACAACATTGTGAAACTCGAAAGTTTTAATAATTATTAATTTAACAATTACTATTCTTACAGCATTGGACAATATCTCTTTTAAGACGAATAACACATTTTGAAATAAAAAGACATATCAGCACAATGTCTAAAAGAATAGCCATATGTCAAATGACATCGGTAGCTAATAAGGAAGAAAATATGAGTGTAGTCAGTAAATTAATAAATGACGCTGCAAAAGATGACGTACAGGTTTGTTTTCATTGTATTACTTTTCCGATATAAAAATAAAAAAAAACAACAGTAAAACAAGGGCTTTCTTAATAAATATAGAAAATATTCTTAACCATACAAATATTTTGCATTATTACACATATCATTATAGACATAGAGAAACTAGTAAGACTGCATGTTTAGTGATGGAATTTAAAGCTTCACATTTATTTACATCTTAAATACATATTATGTCTTGGAATTTGGTGGGAGAAAATGGAAATGATAAAATTCCCCAAATGGTAATTGAATTTGATGCCTTTGCATTCAAAATAGTTAAAGTAATTAGCTTCACGTTATGTATTGACATCAGAGCGAAGAAATAGAAATAAATTTAAATAAATATTTCATTTTGTCAAGTGGGGATCTAACCCACAACCAGTTGCTTTTAGAGACACACTATACTTAATAAGTAAGTAAATAATTTATTTATTATTTTTTTATAATACATGAATATTTATTGAATGATTTTTTGGAGATTGGTGTTTCAAGGAAATGAAAAATTTCCCATGAGTGGGAATCAAACCCACAACTTTCTTATTTACAGGCGCAGTCAGGTTCAATGGAGTGTCTTTACACTAGGTTCAGCCTACCCTGCTATATACAAGAAAAAATGTGAAGCTAAAAAGAATAAAAATATAAATAATAATTTTTCAGATGATATTCTTTCCTGAAGGCTGTGATTTTATATGTGATAATAAGAAAGATACAATTAGTTCCGCAGAATCTATTATGACTGGTAATACAGTTAAAAAGTATAGAGAATTGGCGGCACAGCATAATGTATGGCTATCTATGGGCGGAGTGCATGAAAAGGTTTGTATACTTTTTTATACAATACTTTTTATAGCAATATAAAAGTTTCGAGGCCGTTGTGGTGCAAACGCACAAGCGTGTGATAGTAAACGCGATGGCAGTGGGTTCCATTCCCTCTCTGCGGGAATAATCGGCGTCGCGTTCTGCCACTCCACACGCAATGCCTCCAGAATTCCCTCTCCCTCTGACAACCTGGAAACCTAGTATTAAGACACTCCATTTCATCACCAGAGTGATGAAATAAGAATATTCATTTTGTTGAGTGATAACCCACAACCTTTGTCCTCACAGTCATACCCTCGTGTTCCTACGCTACGATGGATTCAAAAATTAAAATAATTTGAATATAATCAACCTCCTAAGCAAAGATACAGCATACAGTCATTTGTGAATTACCTCAAATTTGGTTATTTTTTTCTAGAATGAAAATGATTCAAGTAAAATATTCAATACACACATATTAATAAATAACGAAGGTGCCATAGTTCAAACATATAGAAAGCTACATTTATTTGACGTTGAGATTCCAGAAAAAAATATTAGGCTGAAAGAAAGTGATTTTTGTACGCCAGGCCGACATATTGTGGCTCCAGTTGATACACCAATGGGAAAAATTGGTAAGTATCCTACTAATCCTACTAATATTACATATTAATAAATATTAATAATTAATATTAATATTACTAATATTACAAATGTGAATTATTGTTTAACAAATAAACATAAATGCATGTTTATTTGTTAAGCCTAGTTCGCATTATGTCAGTGCTTTAGTCAAATAGCAAGTTATTTAGTACGTAAATATAAAAATAAGCATACATATACCAATAAAAAAATAACTTTAGTAAAATACATGCATATATTATCTATAATATAGTATGTGATCTGTGTTTCAAAGTCAACATTCTGAATACTAAACAAAAAAACATTTATATGCAATAATTTATAGTAATTATAATTTTCATTTCAAATTGTTTCATTTAATAAAGTTAATAATTTAAATTGAGTTAAAATATATTATTGATTATAACATATATTAGTTAAGTATTTAACATAATCCTAATAATAATTTATTTTAAATACTAGGTCTAGCAATATGCTACGACATGAGATTTCCAGAACTGAGTAGCGCTCTAAGTAATTTAGGTGCGGAGATTTTAACCTTCCCATCTGCTTTCACCCACGCGACTGGTGAAGCACATTGGCATATTTTGTTACGGTAAGTTTTTTTTTAAATTGTTTCTATTATATATGTATCTGTCAATCTGCCAATTTACCAATCTATTAATCTAGCTTTCTATCTATCAATCTAGCCATCCATCTCAAATGTATATCAGTAGGAAGCAATTGTTTTATACTATACCATTTAAGATAAAATATTATACCACTTTCCTTGCTTATTCTGATCTTTTTTTATGGTAACAGTTACCTGGAAGAGATCACCTGTAGTCACAACGCCACCTTTACACCAAAATTGTATTTTTTAATTATTTTTTTATAACATCTTGTTGGTGTAATAAAGCATTAAATATATAAAATATTTCAGAGCTCGTGCAATAGAAAACCAATGCTATGTAATTGCAGCGGCTCAATCTGGTCATCATAATTCGAAAAGACGGTCTTTTGGACATTCCCTTGGAGTAGACCCCTGGGGGAAGGTGATAGTAGACTGTGACGTCACAAGTCCAAGCTACAGGGTGCTCGAAATAACGGACAGATTGAAGGAAGTTAGGCGGAATATGCCCGTGTTTCAGCATAAACGGTAAGATGGTTGTGGGTTCGATTCTCATTTGATTGGATCATATTTTTGACTTTGTTTTTGAATATAATGAGCCTTCTCATCATGCTGTGTCGAATTTATTATACTTATGTGATGTAATGTACCAACATATTTATGTTGTTAGCATCTCTGTAGGCAAGTTTAAATCCCACTACATTCAAATTTCAAAATCCTAACAGGCAGATTAGATTAAAAAGAAAGGTAATTATGGATGTTATAATGGAATAGAGTTTAAATATTTGTTTTAAGTTGAACTTTATAAAGAATTTAAAATGTTCTTTGAATCAAAAATGAAAGAAGAACTTGCAAACCCATCTTAATTTGTTGTGCTGGTATTGCTCAACTCAATCATGTATGTGGGTGTTTTCTCTATCAATAATATAAATAAATATTTTCTCTTATTTTATCTCCTTATTATATTAATAAACCTTTAACACTTCTCGNATAAAATATTTCAGAGCTCGTGCAATAGAAAACCAATGCTATGTAATTGCAGCGGCTCAATCTGGTCATCATAATTCGAAAAGACGGTCTTTTGGACATTCCCTTGGAGTAGACCCCTGGGGGAAGGTGATAGTAGACTGTGACGTCACAAGTCCAAGCTACAGGGTGCTCGAAATAACGGACAGATTGAAGGAAGTTAGGCGGAATATGCCCGTGTTTCAGCATAAACGGTAAGATGGTTGTGGGTTCGATTCTCATTTGATTGAATCATATTTTTGACTTTGTTTTTGAATATAATGAGACTTCTCATCATGCTGTGTGGAATTTGTTATACTTATGTGATGTAATGTTCCTACATATTTATGTTGTTAGCATCTCTGTAGGCAGGTTTAAATCCCGCTACGTTCAAATTTCTAAATCCTAACAGGCAGATTAGATTAAAAAGAAAGGTAATTATGGATGTTATGATGGAATAAAGAATAAATATTTGTTTTAAGTTGAACTTTATAAAGAATTTAAAATGTTCTTTGAATCAAAAATTAAAGAAGAACTTGCAAACCCATCTTAATTTGTTGTGCTGGTATTGCTCAACTCAATCATGTACGTGGGTGTTTTCTCTATCAATAATATAAATAAATATTTTCTCTTAGTTTATCTCCTTATTACATAAATTAGTTTACACTATCCAACAAAAGTTTTTTTTAAAATTCGAACCCGTATTTCCTGACATTAGCGCCGTTAACCTAATAATTGTATATATAATTTTTTTTTTCAGGCCAGATATCTACTCCCTGTATACATTAAGTCTAAGAAACACTCTCCTACCGGAACATAAAGAACAAGTTACACCAACCGAGAATCGAACTCCCACTCCACAGGGACCGGTGTATGAATTCGGCCACGTCAAAATACCTGAGTCGTGTGTGTTCTATAAAAGTGATTTGACATACGCTTTTGTTAATTTAAGGTAAGGAATTTTATTACTCTTTTTTAATCCACGTCCACGTTCCTTTTCAGTGTGAAACTGTGCCAATGTGACATGATATATTTGTTGCCTTTATTTTACCTTCATGTTGTATCCCACATTTAGCAGAGTAGACAAAGTGTTAAGACACTCCATTCGCTGCACACCGCATAATTTTCGAGACATTGTGTGTTGAGTGGCGGAACTCAACGTTGCGCTTTCGTCTTGTTACTAGAGAGATGAAATGAAAACTATTCAATCCTTTAAGTAGGAAACGAATAAACAATGTTACGTTTATAGTTTTCATCAAAATATTAACTATTTCTTTTCTACCATATCTTTTAATTTTTAATTTTGTTGTTTTCCAGGTGCGTTATTCCCGGTCACGTATTGATAGCGCCATTGCGCTTAGCGAAAAGAAATAAAGATTTGACACAAGAAGAGGCCGAAGATTTCTATAAAACCGTTCGTCTCGTACAAAATGTATGTATCCGGCGTGGATGGGGGCAATCTAGTGCCAAGATACTCCGTTCTTCACTTTTTATCTGTATAAGAGATATAATGTATTGTATGTCTCTCACTCGCCATGTAATTAGTTGCTCCGATAATATTTTTTTTCACCTATACTATAAAAAACATTTTAAATGGCGATAAAAAATATGATAGCTGTTATAATGTATATCTTGCACTGAATGAACGTGTTGTATGGGGGAAATTAACGCCGCGTCTTGTCTTACCAGAGTATGAAAAACTTTTTATATGATAAAGACATTTGTAAATTGATTATTAACAAAAAATACCTTTCATTATCATATATATATTTTTTCATTTTGTTTTAAATTACAGTTAATGGAGAAAGTCCACAACACTGAATCTTGTACCGTCACCATACAAGATGGACCCGACGCCGGACAAACTGTTAAAGTAAGAAAATGATTAGTTTTATTTTATATTGATATCCAGTTATAATATATTTTGTTTTTCATATGATTTCATATCTTTTATTGCACACAATTAAAAAACATGTATCCTAAAGGCAGACTGCATTATTAAGGATAATATATAATATAATAAAGTGTTCTCTAAATAGCCTACGTGAAGTTAATAATTTCCTTGCTCTGATAGACAAACGGCGGCGTTGAGTTCCGCCACTCAATTCGCACAGAAAGTCCAAGAGAGTGTTATAACACTAGGTTCGATATAAAAAAGTTTAAGATTAAGAAGTTTTAGCTTCATGCTGTATCCCGCACATACAACGGTAGGCAGAGGCAACCTGCCTTTAGACACTTCTGTTTGCCATTTTCCGCCGGATTTTGAAGGCATGTTGAGTGGCGAATTAATATTCTATTTTCTCGAGTAAGAGTCGAACCCACAACCTGTCGCGCTTTCAGGCGCATAGTTGTGCCCGTGCGCCGCCATTGGCCTTGTATTATGTAATCTATATATATAAAAGGACTTGTCCTCACTGACTGAGGTAAGACGCACGCACAGCCGTAACTGCTAATGGTAGAAACTTGATATTTGGACAAATGTTTACCTTCGTAATCTGGACACCCACTAAGAAGGGATTTTGTAAAATTTTAATCCTAAAGGGGTGAAATAGAGGTTGAAAGTTTGTATGGAAAAAAAATTAAATCGGCACCGATTTTTATAACATTTGAAATTCAGACTCTTAAAAGTATTTAATTGAATACATGTTTCATGGTTTTCTAGAATTCTTCCCTTAAGGGTGCAAATAAGGGGTTGAAAGTTTGTATGGAAAAATGTTTAAATCATCACCGATTTTTATAAAATTTTAAATTTAGACTCTTAAAAATATTTCATTGAACACATGTTTCGTGGTTTATTAGAATTCACCCTTAAATAAGCAAGCGAAGCTGCGCGCGTCCGCTAGTTATAATATATTTATGATACATTATTTCTCTATTTTTAGCATCTCCACTGTCACATAATGCCAAGAAAAAAGGGGGATTTCATAGAAAATGATCTTATTTATTTAGAATTGGCTAAACATGATCAGTAAGTAAACTGCATTTTTAATAAATTTTATTCCTATAATAAAATGATAACTGACGTGTGCTCTCCGTACATGGACGATATCTGGTAAAATCTATTAATGGAGGCAATTATTATCAATATAATAGAAATAGAACCCATTGTATTGATTTTTAAAAATTTTAACTGGTTGGTGGTGGGTTTGTAGGTTGGTTGATTTTGTATAAAGGCTGAACAATTTTTTTAAATCTTTTATATATTTTCTAGAATAAAAGCCGGTCATCCATCTAAACCCGCCAGAACTTTAGGTGAAATGGAAGAAGAAGCCGCCATGTTGAGAGAAGAACTAAAAACAGTTAATGGAGAAAAATTATAAATACTATAGCGTGATAGCTTCACACTGTATCCCGCAGGTCCCATCTGGCTGCCCTGCTATATGCGGTATACAACCTGAAAATAGAAAATATTATGAATTTTATAACACTGTTTTTTTGTTAAAAAATATATATATCATAAGTTATTATGTAAATATGTATAATAATTAATTAATAAATAATACATTTGTAAAGTATTATTTTTTTATACCTTTTCTGTTGCGTTTTTATTTAAAAATTGCGTATTTAGTGGCGAAACTCAATGTCACGCTTTGCCTCACGCGAACCACTAGAGCGAAGAAATCAAAAGATTAAATATTTCATTTCCTCAAGTTAGAATCGAATCCACAACCTGTCGTGTTTACAGTCACACACACTTGTGATCCTGCGCCACGACCTCTTATATAATTATATATCAACATACAGATATTTTATATAATTACATCCTCGTTTTATATAATCATTAATTATATAAAACGAGAATATAATTATATATACACTACTACTACTCGTATATATTATTGATATATATCTAATATAATTGTCACTGATTGCTGTCTGTACATGGGAGATATGGAAAAAAAAAAAACGTTTTTTGAGAGGATCTATCAATGTAATAGAACTAACAACAATTGTGTTAATTTTTTTCTGTTTGTCTGTGCTTTTTGTCGTGGGCTTTACTAATTCAAGTTTCACTATTGTACTTTGGATGACCTTACCTTAACATTTTATATTTGTTTTATTTCAATCGATTAATATTTACCACGTTTTATTCATTATTTTATTCATTTCATTTTTATTTACCACGACTGGTCGTGGCACAGGGGCATAAAGTGTGACTAGAAACGTGGCTGGTTGTGGTTTCGATCTCCACTCGAGGAAATGAAATATTTATTTAAATTTATATTTACATTTCTACGCTCTGGTGTCGAGGCAATACCTCGACGTTGAGTTCCATCACTCAACATGTAATGCCCGAGTATCTCAACAATAGGTCTGCCTACCTTACTGTGTGCGGGATACAGCGTGAAGCCGATTTTTTTTAGTTCAATCATATAAAATATTTTGTTCGACTATGTACAATAATAGCTTTTTTATTGAATTAATGTCTTTAACATGATAATGTAATTAGAAGATGAAAGCAATTCACATTTATTAAACAAATAATTGTACATGTCAAGCAGGCAAAGCCGCGAGCGGGTCGCTAGTGTGCAATAAAACTATTTTAGTTCATCGGTAAAGCCCCTACGTGAAATAGTAACATCATACATCAGCATGTAATAAGGATGACGACATTTCTTTACTTCCAATGACGCTTCCTTATCTATACCTATACGAATATAATAAAGCAGAAGAGTTTGTTTGTTTAAAAGCTAAGATCTCTGGATCTACTGGTCCGATTTACTATTTTTTTGTTTTGCATGAAAGCTATATTCGTTAGGAGTGCTATGGGCTATATAATATTATGATGAATGTCTTAGTTAGCCTTAAATAACCAAATAACAATAATAAGGAAAGCCATCGAATTGCTTTAAGCGCGTGCGCTGCACACATAGTTGATTATATGTTAGTACGTTGTATGACAAACTTGTTCAATTTTATTAGATCTAAAAAAAAGTCCGCGACACGATATATCTATCTCTTATAAATAAGTTACAATAAGGCATTTTGTGACAAAAAATAATTGAAAATAGTAAGGATCGATTTTTATTTCACATTTATATTGAAAACTTACGACCGAAAGTTATTTCATTATCAACGAAATTTAATGAAGATAATCTTCGGTTTTTATAGTATATAATTTGGACGTATACTTTTCTAGGCTGGAGTCCCGCAGGGGGCGCCCTAGCCGCCTATGACGTCCTATGATACAGCCACGTAGTGTTCATGATTGTATAGCGGGCAAAGCCGCGAGTGGGCTGCTAGTTATATAATATAAGTACGAAATATAAAATTTTACAGAACAAGTTGAAAACATCTTCACGCTGACGGCTAAAGTTTTATTTGTGTCTGCACAAAAGAATTTCAGTTGAGAATTTTTAGACAAGATTCAGTTTTTAAAAAATTACACAAATTTTCGATTTTGAAGAAAATTTGTATAATTTTTTAAAACTATACCTAAATTATACCTTTTTTTCTAGAGGACTGACTTATAAATACATTGATGATATTCTGTATGTAAAGTAATTCCCCTAATAAATGGCATCTTTTATTAATGACGAACCGGTTATTCATTGTATAGGCAATTAGTTTTTTTAAATTGCTACTATAAAGGCTATATTTTTTTATAAATGTAATAAAATCGCTAAAATAGGCGAGAAGTCAAGAACGGAGTGTCTAGTATTAGTGTCTAGATTCTTTTTCTCCCATTAGCTATGGAAAACGCGTGAGGATAAACTAAAATATTAATAACGAGTAACTGTTCTGACTGTAAACGCGATGGTTAAGGGTTCCATTTCCACTTGGGAAATTAATTATTGATATTATCTCACTCCGATAAAATAGACAAAGCGCGGTGTTGAATTCCGCCACTTAACACTCAATATCTCGAAAATTTTGCGATACGTGGGCAACGGAGTGTAGTAACACTAGGTTCCCTCTGCTTAACTGCTTATCTTGTAGATACATTAGTTGACTTTTGACCATCTTTGCTTAACCTCATCCTTCTCAAACCAGTTATTTTGACCTCTTACTTAAAAGTGTTTGTACATTTAGCAATTGAAATGCGCGTTTTTTAGTCACCTGTTATAAAAAAATCATAAAAAGTTATAAAATATCTATATTGAATTTTAAATGAAGTTTTTCGGATTTCATGATTAAATTTTATTCTAAAGTTTAATGTGAATTATTTTTTCAGCTTAAAATATTAACATGAAAAAAATATAAGTATTTTTTTAACTATGAAAGTACTGTTTTAACGTTTGAACGTAGCGGGATTTGAACTCATGACTCCTGGAAACCGTCCAAGATCCGTGGGTTCAAATTCCGCTGCGTTGAAATTTGTATACGTTTCTGAAAAGTATTTTTGTGTCCTAAGTGTGGAATAACACTATAAAAATGTTAAAAATATTAAAATACACAGCAGATATCAACACGAATATTTTTTTAACGCTTGTTTAACATAGCTTCACGCTGTATCCATAGCGGGGTAGTCAGATAGAGCTGAGCGCCAAACGCTACGTTCTCTACAGACGCTTGTTTAAAACGCGCGTTAATAACGTACAGTGTGTAAAATTTCTTATTTCGTATAAATTATGGTGTATTTAGTATTTACACAGTGTTATTCCAACTGTCGACTGGAATAGTTGTGTCAATGTTAAGTGAAGTTTAGAGTAAATTGTAAAATATTTTCTTGTAAACACTATTTATTTAAATATTTTAGGAAATGCGATACATTTGTATAATATTTTATATAATTTTAGGTAAGTTAAATATCTTTAAGTGCTGTACACTCTTTTGCGATAAAATATTTTAAAATTTTACGCTGTATCCCGCACATACTACGGTTGGTAGCGGGAACCTGGGAACCTGGCGTTAAGACATTTCTTTTTGCCATTAGGACACTCAGTTCCCCGCTTTCCGAACAATACTTTCTTGAGGCATTGTCTGTTAAGTAATGGAAACTAGCGCCGTTATAAAAAATTAAATTATAAAAATATATATTTAACTTGATTTCTTTATGTAGGCAATAGGCATATCATATTTGTCTATCACACGTGATGTGGGTGCAAATACTATATAAGGTTACTGATTAATTAAAACATTCAAATTCTTGTACCATTTTAAATATGTAATGCATTTTATGAAAGTCAGTATTGGTAGTTTTTTAAAAATGTCTCAATTTTCCCGTATGGCATGGCAGGGTGGGCTGAACCTTACTATTTTAAGGACGGTAGGAAAATGATAATAATTAACACATTTTTTTTTCTTATCGTATAATTTCAAACAACTTACGTATTGTAAGTTCATGAAGCAAAAAATCCGAAATTTGAATATTTCTAAGTATTTCTCAATTTTTGTCATCGGATAAGCTAAGCCGTTTAAGAATACTTTTTGTTCCGTTATTATACAATTCATTTTCTTTAAAAAAAGTTTCTTTTTCAGTTATTAATTTCCACAGTACCAGCAAAGTCTACAAAAGTCGTGCCTTGGTTAGTATAAAATAGTTACAAAATTTTGACTTTTTAAGACACTTTGTACCTTACTCCGTATTGCTTGCTAGTAGAGCTCAACGCTGCGTGTCGTCTACCAGAACGGGAAAATGAAAATAAATTCCCTGAGTGGGTATACCTACCTGAAAAAGTGAAAACCTCGTAAAGCCATGATATGGGAGATGAAGAAACAAGAAGGTACATAACATTATAATAAATATTAATAGTGTTTTTTATAATTGTAAGTAATTTTTTTTCAGCTCGACAAACCGTGGATATGGTCGGATAATAACTTCAAACCAATTACACATGTAAGTAGTATTTCATATCTATATATATAAAATCGAAAGGTCACTCACTCATCACGAAATCTCAGAAACTACATGTGCTAGGAGTCTCAAATTTTGCATAGGAGTTATTTATAGGACGTAGATGCTCGCTAAGACGGAAATTTGCAATATTCGACTCCTAAGGGAATGAAATAGGGGTTGAAAAATTGTATGGAAAAAAAATTAAATCGCCACCGATTTTTATAAGATTTGAAATTTAGACTCTTAAAAATATTTAATTGAACACGTGTTTCATGGTTTATTAGGATTCACCCCTTAGGGTGCAAATAAGCGGGCGAAGCTGCGCGGGTCCGCTAGTTTCTTATTCGATATGCCACTGACTAACTGGCATAGATTCTGACGTTGACAAAGACACTGGGTGGGGCATCCCAGAATTTTTTCCTACTTAATATTTTCATTTCTTTGCTCTAATGTCAAGGTAAACCGCGGCGTTGAGTTCCGCCATTCAACACATAATGCCTCCAGAACTTTTGTCTCAAAATGTCTTTTTCTACTTTTTTCAGGATAAATATCAGCAAACGGAGAAAATAAAGAGATTTTCATCTGATACTCGTGATGACTGTAACTCGGATATACCCCCTACGCCAGACTTTAGGAAGCCTGGACGTAGAGTTAGTAAAACAAGTTAGAATCACTATTATTTTTATAAATCTCTCCAAGTCGGGCTCGCTCACCGAGGGTTCCATGCAAAATTGGAAATCTCGAGCTCTTTTCAGGCTTAGCTTAGAAGACTAAAGACTGTCTTTTCATCTCATACTTCACTTGAACTAAAGGCCTTAATATCACCCTCTTTGTCTATTATTTTTTAGGATTTAACCATAAATAAATTTAGATTTTTTCCTAAACTAGTACTACGAGTACCTGTAGAAGCTAGCTGCTAAATTTCATAATTATAGGTTAACTGGAAGTGTCCTATTAATTTTGATTCCATATATAATGTTCCACTTTCACGCAAAAAGTAATGAATGGATTTAGTTGGACACAGTGCTTGGACAGTTTCCAAGAAGCGCGGGTTCATATTCCGCTATGTTGAAATGTTATATATTTTCTAAAAATATTTTTCTTTCCTAAATGTGGAATGACACTTTAATAATTATAATTTTTAACAAAAAAAAACCGATCAAAAAATTTACAGAAGTCGGTTAAAAATGTAAAATAATATTTTATTATTATATACAGCTACTCGTATAATATTAATTTTATTTAATTTCGTTGTAAATATATTTAATATTTTTGCAGAATGCTTCGAATATGTTTGGGACAGGAAAATCAGAGAAGAAGTAAGATTAAATTTTACGAGTTGTAAGTATTACAATTATTTAAAATTATATTTTTTTTTATATAGTGCCCGGATGCTCGTAAACGTGACGGTTGTGGCTCGCGTCCGGCTTACGAGGATGAAATATTCAATATCTTGATTTCCTTGCTCTGGTAGTAAGGCAAAGCGCGTCGTTGAGTTCCGCATCGCAACACGCAATGCCTCCAGAAGGCGGAAAGTGGATAATTAAAGTGTCATAATGGAAACGGAGTGTCACTATAGGTTCCCAGGTTCCCTCTGCCTACTCTGCTATATGCGGTATGCAGCGTGATACTGAAAAAAAATATGATAAAAATAAATTTTAAGTGTTTTTACGTTTTTGTTCTAGTTAGACAATTCATGAAATAATTTATATTTGACATTTTAAAAATGAAGCATGTATTGTAAAATTATTTTTGTACTGTGAATCGGAAGTTCCGATGTATTGGAACTGGAGACGAGTTTTCGTATCCTCCCTGATTCCCGACTCCCATTATCTTCAGTCTTTAGTGGTATCGATAACTGTTGTGCAAATTGTAACATAAAAATTAAGCCTTGAATTTTGGTTGCCTTTCCAGGTATTAGAGAATTAAGGAAGAAAAATAATTATAATGGGCCTCATTTTGCCATCGGCGGAGTGAATGCGTTGCCTGGAGAATTTCCACACATGGTATATTTTTCTTACTTTTCGGTATGAAATGTTTCTTAATTCTTAGAGGGGTCACAGCAAATGAAAGAAGAGATTTAAGAAATGTTATTTAGTACGATATAGTTATAGAGCAATTATATACTCTTCAGGGCGGAGTAGGGTGGAGAGCCAGACACGGAACTTGGATATTTAAGTGTGGATGCTCCCTCATCAGCGACCGGTTTACTCTGACAGCTGCACACTGTACGAAGTCTCCGGTTGATACGACCGTGGAGAATGCTGTACCAGAAATTGTTAGACTCGGTGACAAGAATCTTATTGATGTTGTAAGTATGTTATTAGAAGCCATTAAAGATTACACTAGTTTAGTACGCGTAGGTATTCAACTTCACTAGTTGAACGTTGTTTAGGCTTATTATAGAAGATAGGTAATTGTGTAGAATAGAACGAGATATATCTTTTTCTGGTTCTTGAGAATAAAAAATGGATGTGAAGTGGTAGATCGGATATTTTTTTAGGATTTTTTTGTGAATCAAAAAATAATAAATATTTTGGAAACATGACGGAAGATTTTTTTAAAATGGATTGGGTTGACATTGGGTTTACAAAATTTTTTTAGCCTCAGTTCATCTCAAATAGTAAGAAAAAACACTTTTCAACTCAAGGACAAAAACCATGTATACTAGTGTTNGAAAAAATATGATACAAATAAATTTTAAGTGTTTTTACGTTTTTGATCTTGTTAGACAAGTCATGAAATAATTTATATTTGACATTATAAAAATAAAGCATGTATTGTAAAATTATTTTTGTACTGTGAATCGGAAGTTCCGATGTATTGGAACTGGAGACGGATTTTCGTATCCTCCCTGATTCCTGACTCCCATTATCTTCAGTGTTTAGTGGTATCGATAACTGTTGTGCATATTGTAACATAAAAATGAAGCCTTGAATTTTGGTTGCCTTTCCAGGTATTAGAGAATTAAGGAAGAAAAATAATTATAATGGGCCTCATTTTGCCATCGGCGGAGTGAATGCGTTGCCTGGAGAATTTCCACACATGGTATATTTTTCTTACTTTTCGGTATGAAATGTTTCTTAATTCTCAGAGGGGTCACTGAAAAAAAAAGAAGAGAATTAAGAAATGTTATTTAGTACGATATAATTATAGAGCAATTATATGCTCTTCAGGGAGGAGTAGGGTGGAGAGCCAGACACGGAACTTGGATATTTAAGTGTGGATGCTCCCTTATCAGCGACCGGTTCACTCTGACAGCTGCACACTGTACGAAGTCTCCGGTTGATACGACCGTGGAGAATGCTGTACCAGAAATTGTTAGACTTGGTGACAAGAATCTTATTGATGTTGTAAGTATGTTATTAGAAGCCATTTTGAAATAAGGCCTGAATGTAAATGCGATGGTGGTGGATTAGATCCCCACTTGAGGAGAAAGATTACACTAGTTTAGTACGCGTAGGCATTGGCAGTCAAGTTGAACGTTATTCCGGCTTATTATAGAAAATAGGTAATTGTATAGAATAGAACGAGATATATCTCTTTCAGGTTCTTGAGAATAAAAAGTGGATGCGGAGTGGTAGATCGGATACTTTTCTAGGATTTTCTTGTGAATCAAAAAATAATAGATATTTTGGAAACATGACGGGAGATTTTAAAATTGGATTGGGTTGACATTGGGTTTTCAAAATTTTTTTAGCCTCAGTTCATCTCAAATAGTAAGAAAAAACACTTTTCAACTCAAGGACAAAAACCCTGTATATTAGTGTTATATGTATTATAAGATTGAATATAAATTATTTAAATTTTCTTATAACTACAATCATTGAAGATCAATCACATACCGTATAGGAAACTTCGTGGAAAGTGGCAAATAGACTTCTGTCGCCAATTCGTTCAGCAGAGGAAAAATGCTATGTTGATCGAATTGGTAGTCCAATCAACCCAGTCAACCACTTAAAAAAAATGTTAAATAGTTTTAATCTGTTTTTTTAAAAAATGGGACAATATATTATGCTATAAATTTTATTATTTTATAATTTACAGATGTTTAACGGCCTGCCCCCACAAGATTATAGAATTTTGTCAATAATAATTCATCCTAATTATAAGGCGCCTAAGAAATATTATGACATAGCTCTAATGAAAATAGAAACGATAGTAAGATTTACCAATAACCTCCAGCCAGCGTGTCTTTGGAGTGACTTCGATACTTCACAACTTGGTACATCAGCTACGTTGACTGGTTGGGGTGTTGTTGAAACAGGTAAATGAGAATTGAAAAAAAAATCTATTCTAATAAATATACAAATAAGCTTTAGGAAGATACGAGTACAATTATTACCAGTATTCTCCAGTGTTGATTATCGTCGCCCAGTATATAATGTCTTTATAGACATTGTAAAACAAAGTGTCTTATCACACGACATGTTAAGTATCATTCCGCCCTTTAAAAGAGTAGACAAATATAACCTAGACTTGAGACACTCACGAATTTTCGAGACATTGTGCATTAGGTGGCGGAGTTCCACGCCGAGAAATTAAATTTCTATTAATTCGTTTAATATTAATAAAAAAACTTTTTAGCAACGAAAACCACATCTCCCGAGCTTCAAGCAGCGGTCGTAGATATTATAGATTCGGAACAATGTGACAACTTGCTTCGACCTGCATGTTACCGACATTGGTGTGGGATTGAGGAACATCAGCTATGTGCTGGGAAGTTAGCTGGTGGTGTTGATGCTTGTCAGGTATTTGTAACACTTTATGTTACTGCTATTTAGTAGTATAGGAAAAAATATTAATGATATTTATTATTTTAAGAGGTTTTTTTTATTTTCTCACAAATATATTGGTGGGGTGAATTGTCCGAAACAGAGAGCGATGGCGGAGCACTGTGGAGGCCCAAATATATCTCATATTCAAAGTCAAAGTCAAACTTAAACGAGTTATAAACTCAAAATAAGAAGTTTACCTGTTTTTTAACTTCATATAATTTACCACCAAATGTTAGATTGTATCAAAATAATTTTCCATTTAATAGGAAAGATTCCTGTTTTAACTGGGACGAGTTAGGTGTATGCAGTATCAGCTACTTCTGAGCGTAGGTGGATGAGGAGTATGACACAAACAGATAGCAGATATTTTGACTTGACTGACTGACTTATATTATCACATTTCAATTCTGCTGGATATGAATTGGTGATATTTTGTTTTTTGCGTTTTAAAATGACCAGAAAAATGTACTATTCGAAGTTATTTTTTCTCTTCAGTGCATTGAATATATAAATTACAGCACTGTAATTTTGAATCAAGTTGGGAGCAAACAAAAGTGTATCTGTTTTCTACAGTAATGTTAAAATGATCTCGTCCCTCGGGTTTTTTGTATTTTTATATCTTTGGCTTACAATTTCCTTTTACTTAAAACGTTTAATCAGAGTGTGTGATGACAAGATAGGTACGTCTAGCCATGTACAATTTTTATCTGCGGCATGTAGAGGGAAATCTTCAAAATTTTTAATTTTTAAATTGCAGGGTGACTCTGGAGGTCCTCTTCAAGTGAAAATCCCACTCCCTTACACCGTAGAAGGCTCCATGCACTATGTAATAGGGGTAACTTCCTTTGGAGTAGGCTGTGGCAGACCTAACTTACCAGGAGTATACACCAGGGTCTCCAGTTTTATAGATTGGATAGAAAGTATTGTTTGGCCAGACGAATCATAATACATTTTTTAAAAGATCTTTGTGTTTCATTTATTTATTTTTTTAAGTATTTTCTCCGAGATGAGAGAAAGAGTGCAATAAGATTTTTTATATATAAGTATTTGACTATTTTTGCTCTACCTTATCCTTGTCAAACCAGTTATTTTGTTCTTTTTCTTATAAGTGCTTGTACACTTAGCGTTTTAAACGCACGTTTTTAACAACCAATAAAAAGTATGATAATAATTTAAAGAACTGATGAAATGTTCTACAGAAAATTTTAATAATTTTTCTGCTTTTTAATAGAGAAGTTTATATTATTTTTAAATATATGGGACTTGAGGAAGTAAAATATTTATTTAAATTTATATCTTCATTTCATCGCTCTGATATCGAGGCAAAAGCGCGGTTGGGTTCCGCCACTCAACACGAAATGCCCCCAAAATTCTGCTGAAAGTGGGGAACGGAGTGTCTTAACACAAGGTTTCCTCTGTCTACCCTACTGTGTGTGGGATACAGCGTAAAGCTGACTGACAAGCATAAAAATATGTAGTAAATGAATGTAGAACCTTGTCGTTTTCGAAAAAATAACAGATTTCGCACTCGTTTAAAACGCGCGTTATTATAGTACAGTGTGTATATATTTTTTTATTTAATTTCCGTATAAATTATGGTATAATTACACATTGTTATTCTGACAGTCGACTGTAACAGTTGTTTCATGTGAAATTTAAAATAAATCGTTAAATGTTTTAAAGAAAATACCGTTGAAATATATGAAATGCGATACTTAAGTGTTATATTTTATTTAGTTTTAGGTAAGTTACCTTTAAATGTTTTAAAATGTGTTATTTTAAAGTTCTTAGAATAGGCATAGCGTTTAACTGTAAAGCTTTTGTGTAACTCTATTCCCTCTCTGCGGAATGATTTATTTGCATTTCCACTGTCACTCCGGCAACAAAGGTGGCCTTGAGTTTTGTCACTCAGACCCATAAATTGGGCGGCTATTAGAGATCGGAATGTCTTAACATTTGCCTATTCTGCTTTGAGGAAAAAAATGTAAACCTGCTTAGGATAAGGAAAATATTTTAAATAATGTTAGTTTAGTTATAATTTTTTTAACGTATATAAGGGACTTAAAACAAAAACGATATTAGTTATAATTACTTTTATATTACTTCCATTACACAACATTCTTTTAATTTTAAAATAGAATAGCGGCCCGTTCGCGGTTTCACCCGCGTAAACTATGTTATTATTAATTTCTATCTCCATGACTACGTCCTAGTGACGTCTATGCAAAATTTGCGACTCCTAGCATTTGTAGTAACGAAGTTTCATACAAACTTTCGACCCCAAAAACAACCCCTTAGAAGTCGAATATTGCAAATTTTCGTCTTAGCGAGCACCTATGTCCCATAAGTAATTCCTATGCAAAATTTGAGATTCCTAGCACGTGTAGTTTCTGAGATTTCGTGATGAGTGAGTGACTTTTCGATTTTATATATATACTAGCGACCCTCTTGCGGCTTCGCCCGCTTTAACTACTGGATTATTCATGTAATGTATGTTTGCAAAGCACTTAAGATAATGTGAAAATTAATTAAACCCTAATGCAACCCGCATTTTTGTAGTTTCAATAAGGATTTTCCAATTGTTTTACACAGCAAGGATTTTTTAGTAGG
>JAKRZM010001103.1:137651-149233 GCA_036379175.1 Heliconius cydno galanthus | reverse complement strand
TATATATATATATATATATATATATATATATATATAGATAGTAAATCTACCTAATTTATTAACGTGTTCCAGTAGTTATAAAAGAAAAAAATTTGAAAATCGGCTTGTCAACTCTTATAAGTTGCAGATCCTGAAATTGCCACGGATCCCTCGGAGGGGAGTTCAACTCGCACTTTACCAGTTTTTATCAGATAATAATGAAATAGGAAAAATGTTGCATGAACTCATTATACGAAAACAATTCACTAAAATATTATTTTTCAGTTAATGACATCCATAGTACCAGTAAAGTCTACAAAAGGTCTTTGGTTAGTATAAAATATTTAGGTACCTAATAATAAACCTCTTTAAAAACTTACACTAGATATAGGAAATGAAGGAAAATTATATAAAATGGTAATTATTGAGGCCAGTTTTGAGAGATTCCATACCCACTCGAGGAAATATTTATTTAAATTTATATTTTCATTTCTTCCCTATGGCGTCGAGGCAAAACGCAGCGCTGAGTTCCGCCACTGAATACGCAATGCCTCCAGATTCCTCCAGGCTCCCTCTGTCTAATCTACTGCGCGGGATACAGCGTGAAGTTGATTTGTTTTATAATTATTGTTATTAATAATACGACAACACATACCATAAATATATTTTTTATAATTATCAGTACATTTATTTTTTCAGCTCGATGAACCATGGATATGGTTGCGCAATCGCATCACAGGTGTAAGTTGATTTATATATTTTAAGAGTGACAAATCACTTAAATATATTTCTAGGGGTTTTCTAGATATTTCTAGAGGTAGCCTCACCTCCAGTGGTTTACCCGGATAATGATAATTGGCACGAGTAAAGTACTCTTTTTGTGAAAAGTTTTTAATGGTTTAGTCTCGACTTCCTGAAGATCCTGCCGACCCATTCCTACAGTCATGATAATAAAGATGAACCAGATGTCTTCTTTTTTAATTTTTCCAAATTGTCTCTTTTATCTTATTTCAGGATGGTTATATAAGTATATATAATACAACAAAAAGACCTTCGCCTCAAACTCTACGTGACTGTAACTTGGATAAGCCCCGGACGCCAGACTTCAGGAAGCCTGGACGTAGAATTAGTGAAACAAGTTAGAACCACTACATTTTTTTAATATTCATGATATCACTCCGACACTACAGAAAACTAACTATAGAAAGCTATAGCCTGTCCTCCTTACTACTGTACCTCCTCGTACCTTCTACCTAACCTATCCTCTTTCATCCAACCATCCATCCATCCAACTATCCTCTAGCTAGCGGCAGGAAAGATCTTCGGAAGTTGTCCAGTAATTGTGGATATTAGGAGGTATAAACAGACACACAGACGAACGGACCAACAGACAAACTGACAGACCATAATTCTTATTACTATATTGCTACATATTTTTCGTGGTTGTTAATATTTTACTTATACATTCAGAATGCATAGAATATATTTGGGACAGGAAAACAAGAGAAGCAGTAAGGGTCAATTTTGGTGTATGTAAGTATAAAAAATATTTTTTATTAAGATATAACTATCACAATGAAAAACCGACAGTTTAAATGAAAATGCAACATTTGTAGAGGTTCGAATCCCACTCGTGGGAATAAATTATTTTCATTTCGCCGTTCTGGTAACAAGACAAGACGCGACAATGAGTTCCGTCCAAATATCTTAACAATCGGGCGGTGCTTGGGGAACAACATGTGTCCATTCCGACATTCCGGTCCAATCATGTAAATGAGAAGATTGGACCCAGAATGAACCGTGTACGGCACTATAGTGTGAATCCTCTCTAAGTTCTCTTGCCTGCCTTTCTTCCTAGCGGGAAGTAAAATATATCTTCAATCTTCATTTTTACCCATTTTAAGGGGTAATTTAGAAAAAATATATATAAATACTTGATTTGTTTTTATGTAATCTTTTATGTAAAAAGAAAATAAATAAAGAAAGAAATAACTTTTTCTTAACAAAGCTTTCCAATCGTGAAAGCTAGTCGTGGCGCAGGGGCACAAGTGTGATTGTAAACGCGACTAGTTGTAGGTTCGATCCCCACTCGAGGAAATTAAAATGTTTATTTAAATTTATATTTCCATTTCATCGCTCTGGTGCTCGCCAAGCGCGGCATGTAGTTCCGTCACTCAACACGCAACGCCTCAAGAATTCGGCGGAAAGTGGGGAACGGAGTGTGTTAACACTAGGTTTCCTCTTCCTTTCCTGATGAAGCTGATTTGATTTTATTTTAAGATTTCACATACATAGATTTTTTATGATTAATATATATTTTAGGTATAGCAGAATTAAGGGCGAAAGGTGGATTAAATGGGCATCATTTTGTCATCGGCGGAGTGGATGCGAGGCCTGGAGCATTTCCACACATGGTATGTATTTCTGACTTGTGCTTGCTCTAATGGGACTGTTAATGGGAAGTAATGGCCCTTTATTTTGTAATAGATGGGAAACAACACAAGTCCAAAAGTAGGTTCGTTCCCCATTTTCCACCGAACTCTGGAGGCACTGCGGGTTCAGTAGTGCGACTCAACGCCGCGCCTCGTCGCCAGACCCAAAAAATTAAAATATTAAATATTTCAATTCCTCGTGTGTGAATCTTGTCCACGACCTATCGCGCTTATAGTAATACTGTAAGCCTCTGCGCCACAAATAGAAGTACTCGAATTAGCCATTTTAAGATAAGTCACATTATGTCAACTTCAGGGAGGAGTAGGATGGAGAGCCAAACACGGAACATGGATATTTAAGTGTGGATGCTCCCTCATCAGCGACAGGTTCACTCTGACAGCCGCACACTGTTCTAAGTCATCGCTCGACACGGCTGTGGCGAATGCTGTACCAGAGATCGTTAGACTTGGTGATAAGAATCTTATTGATGTTGTAAGTAGTTTAATTGAAGCTATTTTCCATCCATCCATTCCATTTATGTACATCATAGTATTACAATATGTATGTGTAATAATAACCTATACTTATAATAAAATCATAATAGATCGGTGTCTGTACATGGAAGATAAATCAGAAAAATAAATTAAAAAATACATCAATTTAAAGTAAGTTTGACAATATTACTAGTTGCTAAAGGAGTTATTTTATACAACTGTTTTATTGAATCAACCTGTAAATATAAATTATTATTTTCATTTCTGCGCTTTGATTAACAAATGACTTCTGCACTCACACTGTATCGAAAATTGTGCGGAGAGTGGAGACCAGTGTCTTCCCTCTGCTCTCCCTATTATGCGAAAAACGCATTATTGAAAATTGTTTTTGTTGATGGAATTTTGGAAAAATATTATTTAATTTTTATTTCAAAATTAATAGCATATAATCTTCCTGATTTACAGTATTCCAACGGCATGAAACCACAAGATTATCGTATTTTATCAATAATCGTTCATCCCAATTATTCGTCGCCTAAGAAATATTATGACATAGCTCTATTGAAGATTGAAAAGATAAGAAGTTTTACGAATAACCTGCAGCCAGCGTGTCTTTGGGGTCACTTAGATATTTCAGCACTTGGTAAATCAGCTACGTTGACTGGGTGGGGTGTTGTAGAAACAGGTAATACAGTTCTCAGTATAACCAACTACTAATTTTGTTATCGTTTTTGGGATTACAATATTTTACAAGGTATGTCATGACATACGTAATTGGTCCTCTTGTTTTTGTGGTTTAACATCATATTTATAGGGTTTCGTACCCCAAAATTTAAAAACGGATCGGTTCCGTACACAAAATCCGTCTGGAATGCCCATTTATCTTAAGATTGCGAGAAAAATCAAGCTTGTAAGTCAACGCAATCAAAAGATAGTGCTTTTATGTATTGTTTCTGCATTTTTCATGAAATTCACCGAGTTATGAAAATCTATAAAGTGCTTCCCTTGGACGTACAGATATGAAATTTGGGTACAGTACGTACAGTTATGAAGTTAGTGAGTAACTTCAATACAAACAAAAGAAAATAATCCAAAAAGTGAAATTTAATAGAAAACAAATCATTACAAACTTATATTTGTAGTTCATTTTATACAAAGTAAGTCCATATGTCCGCAAACTCATGTTTGTCAACATCTCGTTAACTACAATTCTAAAATTGGAAGCCTAGGTGGGCGAGTCTGTCTCGTATTTAACCGGTTTTTTTACATATTGTTAATTCCAGTAGAAGGTCATTTACATTTTTAAATATAAGGTAATCTTTATATTTAATATATATTTTTAGTATAATTCCTAAATTTAACTTAAAGGGTAGGGTTGACATAAAGGAACCTATTGTAAGACGCTTCGTTCCCGACTTTCCAATGAATTTTCAAGATTGTGTGTTGAATTATCGAACTCAACCCCCCTTTTAAATTGTGAAATAACCTTTTTAGCAACAAGGGCCACAACTCCTAACCTTCAAGTAGCATTTGTAGATTTTATTGATTCGAAGCAATGTGACAACTTGCTTCGACCTGCATGCCACCGACATTGGTGCGGGATTGAGGAACATCAGATATGCGCTGGCAACTTATCCGGTGGTGTTGATGCTTGTCAGGTATATTAATGCTATTATTTAATTTTCTCTTCATTTCTACGTTTAAATGTAGGATATGTAAACAGCAGAAGAGATTAAGGAAAATCAGTAATATTCTACACGACTCGAATTTTGATATATAAATCGGCGACCCGAGTGCCTTGTTACTAGGTTCTCCGTGCCTACAAATTGCTGCAAGTTTCACACACATCACAGCAGGTAGTACAAGGGCCATAAAAGTCCAGGCAAACGAAGTGTGCGGTCACTACTAGTATATAATAATAACTTACTTTAGAATGAAAAGTTGACAAAACTCGTATGTCGAAATAAATAAATAATGCTTTTTCGAAAATAGTATATTGGCTTTAAATTAATTATCTACTTTGAATTGAATAGTAAAAAACATGGATCCTGTTGATCCTGCCGAACAAGTTTAGCTCAGCAGCTTTCGTGGTTAAAACAATTGATTATTTATTAAATGACGTGGAATGGGCTTGCGTAGTTAAGGGAAAAAATTAAGTAAATTAATATAAAGATCTTTGAAAATGTAATGGACTTAAAAAATTAAGTTTCACGCTGTAGCCTGCATGTAGCAGGGAAGGCAGACGAAACTTAGTATTAAGATACTCTACTCGCCTCTTACCGCGGAATTTTGGAGACAATGCAAGTTGAGTGGCAGAACTCAACGCCGCGCCTTTACTTCGACACCAGACCGAAATTTAAAAAAATTAGAAAATTTCTACAGCTTTGTAATCAGTTAAGAACATATCAATTGTGTCAATCTTTAGATAATAAGTGATTTATTTAAAATATTGGCTTTAAACTGCTTAATTTCCAAATTCCAGGGTGACTCTGGAGGTCCTCTTCAAGTAAGAATCCGGCTACCTGACCCCATAGAAGGCTCCATGCATTATGTAGTAGGAGTAACCTCTTTTGGAGTGGGCTGTGCCAGACCTAATCTACCAGGAGTATATACCAGAGTCTCCAGCTTTATAGATTGGATAGAGGGTATTGTTTGGCCAGGCAACTGATAATAAAATTTTATTAAAACTTTTTTGTTTCATTTATTAAGATGCAATTGATGATATTCAGAAACCGTTGTGATGCAGCGGAGTCTGATTGTAAGCGCAACGTTTCTGTGGTCGATTCCCACTCGTTGGAATGAGATACTTTAATTTCCCCGCTCTTATAACAAGACATGAACATTAGGGAACGGAATTGCAGTTAAAAATATCTTAGGTTAATTTTTACTGGATGGTGCATTTTTTTTTTTATATGTTTAACAGACTTGTTTTGTATTAGAGTTGTAGTAGCATTGTCCGTCAGTGTGAACTTGGGCAGATAGTATTTTCTAAATGTGAGGTTATTAATCTTAATTTTAACAAACTTTGGAATACATGCTTTAATACAAATTAGTTAAAAACAAAAAAAAATCTTGACCAAAATCGTCCAGGTGAGAAGATGAAGCTGAGCCTTGCAAGACTCCTTCCCTAACGAAAGGTGTAATATAATTTATATGATATTTATTTATATTATAGCAAATTACTCCTAGATGATCCTAAATATAAGGGGAAAATTCTAAAAAGTTCACAAAAGTTAATATCATTTCATCATCATATATCATTTAAAATTGAAATATAAGTTTAAAAAACTTTAAAACCAACTTAGCACAGAAATAATATGAGACATTTTTTTTTAGATTATTTTATTACCTACAAGAGTAGAGTTATGTGTAATTGTATATGCCATGTTATATATAAATCCAAGCTCGGCTTTTAATGGATCTTAATTTCATTGCACAGTGAAGTGTTATCGAGTTAGGGCACAATACGTTCTGGTCGGCCATTGTGTTATGAGATTACGCTGTTCTAGCCAGAAATCACGTGTACCGTTTAGAAGTTTATTTATATAAATAGCTATAAATGCATATAAAATTATGAAACTGTTATAGCGCAGTGGAACAGTTTCACAATTTTGATTGTAAATGTGATGATCGTGAATTCGAGACCCACTCGGAGAAAAAATATTATTTTCATATCTCTGCTCTGACAAGGCAAAACGCAGCTTCAAGATCTGTCATAATTCGGGTGGACAGTAAAGAACGAAATGTCTTGACACTATTTTCTTTCTCTCTACCCTGCTGTTCAGAATACGTATGTATGTATGTTAAATTTGTCATACTAATTTGGTTTTATATTGTAAAATATTTTGTTTTATATTTATATGTGTACTTCTATGTCTACTTCTAAGTGCAGAACGGAGTGTCTGAACACTAGGTTCCCTCTGCCCATCCTGCTATGCGAAAAAAGTGAAAATCTTCAAATATACTTCACTTTTAGTTCTCCCACAGCTGGATAAGCATTCAAGCGGGAACATTAATGTAATCCATTTTTGACGTTTCCACCGTAATAAATTAACAATCTAAATCCGTCTAATGTTTCTTCAAAGGAATTTCAACTTAGTTCCTTTTGGATAAAAGTTTAAATTTGTCTAGCATTTTCATAAAATATAAATCTAATGTAATACCAGATTATAGTAATATACTTCTTAAGAGAGTCCATAAATATTTGAAGGAAAGAAAAATATGTGTAGAATATCATCTGTTCCTGATTACCTACAAGAGTTCGTTTCCACCGAATTCGTTTAAAATTACCGCACACAACAAGGTAGGCAAAGGGAACTTAGTGTTAAAACACTGAATTCCATATTGCATTCGCCAAAATACTTTTATCGATGTCCTTTGTTCGACGTACTAGGGGTTCTTTCCGAATAATCTTTACGAGAATAAAGTAGTAATAAAGAAAGCTATACAAAAAATCGTAATTTTTAAAATATATTTTCCATATAGACAATTTAATAAATATTTGAAACCATCCTTTTACGACGACGTGTGGAACTATCACTTCTGCTCCACTTTCTGGCGAATTCGTAAGGCGGAATTCAACGCCGAGCTTTCATCCATTATCAGAGCGAGGAAATGAAAATAATAAATATATCAATACCTAAAGTGGAATTCGAACCCAGAATTGTCGCGCTTATACTCGCACTTGTGCCCCTGGTCACGACAGCCTCGCAATTACATAAGTCATATATTAGGACTCCAAACACGTTGAAGCTTGCTTGTATTATATTACCCTGTTAAGATGATGGCAATATTATTGTTTAATTTCACCTTATAAATATAGACAATTTAAATAGATGTATATTATAGGCCCACACGTTGTCCTAAGATAATATTCGTATTTTAATATTTAATTGGCATAAGAGTAAGTATAAGCATATATATAGATCAAAATCAGTTTCACTATGTATTTCGTAAATAGAAAGATAGGCAGAGGGAACCAAGTGTTAAGACACTCCGATACCTACTTTTCGTTGAATTTTTCGATGCGTGTTGAGTGGCGGAACTTAACGCGGCGGGCTTTTTGCCTTGGTGCCAGAGTGAAGAAATGAACATATTAAGAAATGATAATTTATTCCCTCGAGTGAGGATCGAATCCACAACCGTTGCGTTTTAATCCCACCCTTGTGCCCCTGTGCCATGACGGCCTCAATATATTTATATAGATCATTAGATTTTTTTAAATTAAAGTCGTACACAAGTATCACTTAATATATGAAGAGTAAAGTGAAAAAAATATTTAGAGATATATAAAAATATGAACTTATGGGAGTCGAACCCGTTGGTTACTGTTCAAACGCTCTACCTAATAAGTCTTACGATCTTACTACTAAATTATGTTTAAATTATTATGCGTTTGTTGCAACTTCTTTGTGTAAAGTTTTAAAGATTTTCTTAAATGATGTTTTATTCTTAGAGAGGAATAATATTTNTGCGTGTTGAGTGGCGGAACTTAACGCGGCGGGCTTTTTGCCTTGGTGCCAGAGTGAAGAAATGAACATATTAAGAAATGATAATTTATTCCCTCGAGTGAGGATCGAACCCACAACCTTTGCGTTTTAGTCACACCCTTGTGCCCCTGTGCCATGACGGCCTCAATATATGTAATGTATATAGGATCATTTTTTTTTTTTAATTAAATTAGCACGTAAGTAACGTTTAATTAATATATGAAAAATAAGGAGAAACATATATTTAGCGACGTATAAAAATATGAACTTATGGGAGTCGAACCCGTTGGTTACTGTTCAAACGCTCTAACTAATAAGCCGTACGATCTTACTACTAAATTATGTTTAAATTATTATACGTTTGTTGCAACTTATTTGTGTAAAGTTTTAAAGATTTTCTTAAATGATGTTCTATGCTTAGTGAGGAATAATACTTGAAAATAAATTGAAATATTTAAGAAATAGCATTCTCTCCTGCCATTAATTCTTAGCAACAATCTTTGGGAAGTCGAAACTTGTAAAGCTCTCCTTACAAAAAAAAAGGTTAAGAATAGAAATAAATTGTATTGTTTCGTAGCTTAATAAAATCGTATGGCTTAGTAGACCACTTGGACGAGCTCCAAGAGGCGCGGGTTCGAGTCCCGCTACGTTAAATTTATAAAATAATTGCAGGTAACCTAGGAAACGTATAAATTTCCAACATAAATCTTCTTCCAAGTAATTTGAATGAATTACCAATAGCGTATAACGATTGTCCAATGCTATAAAACCGAGACTTTATCGTGATTGTCAAGCTGTGTTTATTACCAAATTGCTGTCCAGACGAGATTGGCCTTTGTTAAGATTAATTTGGTTGTTTAAGACATTGTTAGTTTGGTTCGCTTCAGTTTCACGCTGTATCCCGCATTTAGGCAAAAAGAATATAATGCTAAGAACAGTGTTCTGTTCTTTATTTTCCGCTTTTTGTCTTAACTTATACAGTTTCTGATTGTAGCGGACGTGGGCTCCATTCCCGGTCTGTACTAAATTAATTTGGTAGATTTGTCTCGAAAATTGAGCGGAATGTGGGAAACGGAGTGTTTTAACACTAGGTTCCCTCTACTTACCAAATGTGGGATACAGAGTGAACAGTCATATACGGGTTTGATCCCCACTGGGGGAGTATGATTATTCATAATATAATCATATAAGTATTGATAAAATAATTTATTAACATTAATTAACAATTTATTTACTCGACCAGCATAAAGGAACATATAACCTAATACTTAAAAAGTAACAATTTAAAACCAAGCCTTATAACGTCCGCCTGACGACTAAAAAAGAGTAAGAGTACTTACTACAGTTGAAAAATGTCATAGACAAATGTCAACTGCCAATATGGTCGTTTAAATTGTTTCCATAAATAACATTTTATTTTATATATGTATTTCTTATTATTTAATAAATATTGAAAATAGTAATAATTTTATACTAATTAATTAAAGTACTTTCATCATAATATTTGATTTAAATTTGATTATTAATTACATATTTCATATCCATAATTATTTCTGTAGTAAATAACATTTTTTAAATGCGTATAAAAATCATAATTTTATAGTAATCTATTACGTGAAAGGCAAAAAAAAAAATTTAAGTGTGCAAGCACCTTTATTTCGTAGATCCTTTCAGTATATCGTCGGTTTTCGTAGCGGGCGGCTGCTTAACGCTACTTGTGTCTGTCTAAATAATTTAATACGGAGTGTTGATAGTGTTGTGCTGTGCTGTGTAGTGACACAGGAAGTTGTTTTAAAAAGGTAAGCTTTTCTGATTTTTTTTAGGTTTTTTCAGGTAATTTTACATAATATGAGGTATTTATTGGTAAGTTCTTTTGTTTGTAAGTTTTAGTTGCGGTCAAATGTAGGTAGTTGTTTATTGTTATAATTTTTTTGACGTATCTCCTGGATATTGAGTCCGTCGTAGCACAGCGGCCGTCTGAATGTAAAAGCGACGATTGTAGGCTCGATTTCGAAATAAATTATAGATAAAAAAATAAATTATAAATACGATTATTATATATCCGATTATAATATCTACCTGTCATTTAATTTTTACTGTACGCTTAAAAATACAAAAAAAAATCTTCCTATTTATATTTTAACTGTTTTTAAATTAATTTTATTATGAATTGTATTTTCGGGTTAAGCTTTAAAGGGAAGTTTTAACGAAATTTTAATTGAGATTCAGTAATTAAGTAAAAAGGTTTTTTCATCATGTTTTTCATTAGCATATGTTTATATTAAACTAGTAATCATTTTCAACTTCCCTTGCGTGGAATATAAGACGTAAACTGAAATACTGAGCGTATGGTTTAGTGATCACAGCGCTTGGACGGTTTCCAGGGAGCTCGGGTTCAAATTCCGCTACGTACAAATTATTATATATTTTTTTAATTGAATACTCTTATATAACAGTTTACGTAGGAATTTCGGAAAATTCTCTCTTAGTGGTCTTCTACATTATCCAACTCACATGGCAAATTGCAGCGTTCCACGCCGCGTAGTTACGGCTGTGTGTTGTCTGTCAGTCATTCAGTAATGAAAGCACTTTATATATATTTATTGTACATCTATTGTAAAGGTAGAAGGAGATGAGAAGAGTTTTATAAATATAATCGAGAGATTTTTAACATAGCATGTTATTAGATCCACTTGCAAATATAAATGTTTGTTACTATGTAACAAATAGATAAGAAAATTTTAAAAACTGATTTTGGCCTTTTTATAATAATTGTTTTATCACGAAACTTTGCAGTTATACGTAGCTTAGGTGATGATATTCATATTGTATCATCTATCAGGTCTGAAGATGGAGCCCAAGGTAGAGAAAACCGTGGGATGCCTGCTAATTTTATTTTTCTTAACATATTTTGCTTATTTCTCCTGTTGATAAATGTTTAAATCTTTTTTTCATTAATTATTTTTCTTTCAGTGAAAAGATACAATTTCCAATGTACATAAATATATGTCTAGAAGCCTCTTTATTATCAACTAGCGACCCTATTGCGGCTTCGCCCGCTTTTACTACTGGATTATTCATATAATGTATGTTGTTTGCAAAGCACTTAAGATAATGTGAAAATTAATTAAATCCTAATGCAACCCGCATTTTCGTAGTTTCAATAAGGATTTTCCAATTGTTTTAC
>JAKRZM010001103.1:117138-136927 GCA_036379175.1 Heliconius cydno galanthus | reverse complement strand
TTTTTTTTCTACTTTATGACATGTCCAAGTAAATGTTAAGCATTTTTATGGAATAAAGATATTTTGACTTTGACTTTGACTTTGACTTTAACATTAGGTTCCCAGGTTCTCTCTGCCTATTCTGTTACGTGCGGGATACGTGCGGTGTGAAAATCCTTCAATTTTATAACATATTATAGTCTAGGTAGACCAAAATAGGTATTACCATTTTCACTTTCAATTGCGGCCAATAAATTGGTGTTATTCATGTATTTGAATATAAAATGTGGATTTGGTCCCCGATTTAGATATAGTATAGTAGTAGTGTAGTATTATAGTGATATATTGAATTTTAACAGAATCGTTTCAGATATATTTTTTGACGCTGATATTTTGATATAGGAATACTGAGACCGTCCCAGCGCTGTGGCACAATGTCTTACTTTAAAGATGACGTTTGTAGGTTCCATTTCCACTCGGGAAATGAAAAGATATATGCTACTTCCAAGGAATCAACATTGGTTGTGATTTTTTTTAGTATCTCCAGGAGATTGTTGATTGATAAAATGATAGGCCTTCGTGGTGTAGCAGCACTACTTCTGATTGTAAACGGTTGTGGGTTCCTTTTCACTCGGTGAATTAATTATTAAGTTTTCCTCGTATTTAGCGTTCTTTACTGAACAATTATATAGGAAAATATATCCACTGTTGGACAAAGTCGGGGCAAATTACAGTGTGTTATATTTTTACGTACAAAGTGAGAGTTTTTAATTTATAATGAAAAAAGTTAGACCCGAAACCGAAAAAAGAACTTCTGGATGCAAAAACAAAAATGAAATAAAAATGTGGATCCAAAATAAATTATTCAACGGCGAGCGAAGTTTTGAAAACGGCGTAATGTACCGAACCTGGAACAAAAATAATCCGGATTTTTTTAACGTTTGTAGCAGTTCTTTGGACACATTAGGTATTTTGTAGCTTTTCACTGTATTCTGTATATAGCTGGTTAAGTAGAGGGAACCCAGCAAAACTAAGACACTCCCCATTTTGTGTCCAATTTTCAAGACATTGTATGTCTAGCGGCGGAACTCAACACCACTTTCTGTTTCGTTACCAGAGTGAGAAAAATATATCATAAAATTTTAAATTCTAATTAATAATAAACCGTAGGCCATATTTAGTATAACACTTCTCTACACAAAGCATATTAGATTGTATCTAATTTCAATATCAACGAATTAGCTAACGAGTCTCCGTATGTACATATAAGGACATTACAATTTCAATATTATTTTTTGGTATTACCATCGTGAAAATAAATATGTGTGACAATTAGTAAAAGAAGAGGCAAAAGATTCAATTCCCGAGTTGGGTCAATAATTTTCAACCTGATAGTACAAGAGATGCAAAGTGTTGAAAATTGGGGGAAAGTGGAAAATACAATTTCTTAACATTAGGCTACCTTTCCCTACCCCGTTATATGCGGGATACAGCGTGAAGCCAAAATAAAAATAAGTAAATATACCTCACGGGGTTCGATTCTGTCGTGTTAACAGTCCCACGCTGTGCACCTGCAGCCTGTACGTTTTTTTTTAGGTAAGATAACAAATTTTGTCCTATTAATAGAAAGCAATATTTTTTTTAATTGACTGAGTCAGTGATTTCTTTTATGAAGTGGAAATTTAATATCCGGGCTCAGTGTTATTTTATTAGACGATTGTGACCCAAGTAACGATATAATATAACATTACCTAACTTTAATTTATTTAAAATTTAGTTTTTGATATATGTATATATGTGGGGTGCCTTTAGCTCAATGGATCGACGAAGTGATGCGGAAAGCGGAGGTGCGGGAACCCTGGCACACCCGGGAAGGCTGACTTCATTCGTATAATTGCGTTCTCTGTTTTACAATTAGTTAGACGATTTGTTTTGGGTATACTCATCACTGCAATAACTTCTTATATAAGCACTCCTGGAAGTTGAAGCCAGGACCATTATGACATATGTTTCTACAGTCAGCACACAAAAAACGGTGAGGCCGTTCCTCACTGTTTTAGTACCTTAATGGGAACGGAGTATCTTAACACTAGATACCCAGGTTCGCTCTGCTTACCCGGTTATTTGCGGTATCTAAAAAAATACAAAAAATATATATATTACATACATCGAGGTATAAAACTATTAAAAAGACAGCGGGAATCCGCTGGATTCCAAGGGCGCAGGATCGGACGGAGTGGCGAGAATTAGGGGAGGCCTATGTCCAGCAGTGGACGTTGAAAGGCTGTTGGATGGATGGATGGATAAAACTATTTACCACATGTGAGAACAGGACACACTATCCTCTTTGCAACTTAAATACGTTTCAGGCTCTTAGCCTTTATTGTTACTAAAATAACACTAATGAAAATACACAGTAACCATTTCTATATATAAAATGCTCTACAAATATATAGGTGCAGACCTTTCGTAGCCCCTTCATAGACCCCGCGTAGACCCTCGTAGACCTTTTGTAGAGTTAAAATTGTGATAAGAGGTATATTGTTAGGCGTGAATGGAAATTTAATAATTTTTTTATGCAAATACTTAATGAAACCACTGAGAGGTAAAAGTTAAAATGTCTAAGCTGTTAATAAGATTTTTTTTTTGCGTCATGCTATATTCCGCACGTTAGTTCCTCACTGTTTTTTTTGCTGATTGGACATAATCATGTGAACGTTAGAAAATATAAACGTTCCCCACTTTTCGCCGAATTCCAAAGGCTTCGCGTGTTGAGTAACGGAACTCAACGCCGTGCTTTGCCTTGTTACCAGAGCGAGGAAATAAAAATATTAAATATTTAATTTCCTCGAGTGCTAATCCAATCAACAAGCCTCAAATTAATTCGGAAACTACAGATTTTTTTGGTTCGGAAATTTTATTTAAATTTCAGAATTTTAAATTAGTAGCAAATATTAGGGAATGAAGGTACAGGCGATGATCTAGAGTTCGAATATTTACATGTATCTAAAACTAGATTTTACCTGCAGCTTCATCTCCTTCTCCTTCTCCTCCCATCGGTGATTCGATCGAAGCTAAAAAAAAGTAATAAAAACATCGCCTTTTCACAGAAATAAGCCCTTATATTATGTTTTTTTCTATTTAAATATATATTTTTATCGCTTAAACCCTAACTCACTTATGAATATGTATTAACACTAAATCCCAGGCATATCGTAGAGCCTTTATCAAGTTGATATCGATTTGTACGTCAACGAATGAATGCTCTCGATAACTGGACGGTTGCTTAATTAATAAACTGATTTTTCGAATATTTACCTCTTATTTCGTTTTTTATGACGCTATCGTGGTGCAATTATTAACTTTCTATTATCTCGAGGAAGTTGTCATATTGGAACCATTTTAACCAAAACGGGTAAATAAAAATAATCGCGTTTACATTTATCAACATACAATGTCTTGAATTCGAACTGGAAACTGATTACAATATTAGTGTAATGAAAATAATTCTCACCCNTTTCTATTTAAATATACATATATTTTTATCGCTTAAACCCTAACTCACTTATGAATATGTATTAACACTAAATCCCAGGCATATCGTAGAGCCTTTATCAAGTTGATATCGATTTGTACGTCACCGAATGAATGCTCTCGATAACTGGACGGTTGCTTAATTAATAAACTGATTTTTCGAATATTTACCTCTTATTTCTTTTTTTTTATGGCGCTATCGTGGTGCAATTATTAACTTTTTTGATGGTTGTGGGTTCTATTCCTCTTCCAGGAAGTTGTCATATTGGAACCATTTTAACCAAAACGGGTAAATAAAAATAATCGCGTTTACAATTATCAACATAAAATGTCTTGATTACAATATTAGTGTAATGAACATAATTCTCACCCCCGAATCGGTAATCGAACGCACAACCAACCGCGCTTAATCAGACGCCCTGTCGCAATGCGCCATGATGGCTTCAAAGATAATTTAACTCAACTGAAATTTAAATTTCGCTGGAAAATTGTAGTTTTCTAACTGAAATTATTATACGTAAGGAAATTTTCATAATAAAATATTTTCTTAACAGAAAACACGCTCAAATATGAATCACTCTTTTCTATTCTTCTTTTTACAATACATAGCAAGTTGTTTCAAAACTATAAATTAATAAGAGAAACAGAATAAGAATAACTTTCAAACTTTTATAATGGTTTCCTCTACTTTAATGTTACATGGAGACTTGATAATTTCCGAAAGAAATACAACTTTATATAAGGCCTTCGCGTGGTACAGCTCTATCCGTAATCGCAACGGTTTTGGGTTCAATTCCCAGTTAGGGGGATGAACAAGACAAAGCGCGGCGTTGAGCTCTATTACACAACACGTAATGGCTCGTATTTTACTTTTAGATTTCTTTTGCTTACCCTGCTACATGCAGGTGAAGCAAAACAATTGCGGCGTTACCCAATTTAAGTGCCATCGCGTGTTGTTAGGCGGTGTTAAGCGTCGCCTTATGTCTTATGCCTTACATGCCTTATGGTAAATCATCCTCTTTGAATACATAGATCGATCAAAGGAGAAATGAAGTCGTAACAAGAATTAAAGACAAAGGCGCTAATTAGATTGTACATATCAATGGAAACCGAGTTGAAGGATTTTTTAATGATCGACCCAGATCTTTTGTTAGTGGAGACCTTAAGTGTTCAGAAATACTTTCAATGGTAGAATAACTTCAAATGTCTAATGACTTTTATTACCAAGGTAATATACATGTATCGTCTAGAAATGCGTCTGTATCTATGTATATGTTAAAAATGATTAAACAGATTTTGATGAAACTTCGTTGACTGAACACTACGTTGCTATATAAATGTCTGATTTCGTTGAAAGTCGATAATCTACATATAAATTAGATTTTAAAGACATAATAGACCAACTAACGGGAAATTTAGCAGACGTCGTACTTTAATATTAGCCAATCAATTAAGCAGTTCCTAATGCCTCCAATTGAAAGGCTTTATTAACTTCTCTCTATTGATTTTAAATATGTTTTTTAGGCAGAGGGTACTTAATGTTAAGACACTCCGTCCCCTACTTTCCGCTGTATTTTCGAGACATTGTGTTTTCATTGTTATAGGCGAGTGGTGGATTTCAACGTCGCTCCTTTGTCTTGATTTTATCAAGTCAAAGAAATGAATGTAGGCGGAAACCTAGTGTTAAGACACTATTTTTTTCCGAATAACTTTCTAGACATTGCATCTTGATCAGTGATGAAACTTAAAGCTTTCATTTCTCTACCAGAGCGGGGAAACGAAAATTATAAATGATACGTAATTTTTTTAGCCAACGCCCCAGTAATCACACCAAATGTCCTACTCCACCATGACATCCTCTAACCAATAATATTTCCATTTCACTCTTTATTTTTACTAAGCGTAGTGCAACTTGAGCATGTAGTGACTCATCACTCTACCCTCGTTAAAATAAGGTTAGACAGTTTCATGAAAAATCCTCCATTAAGCGAGAAAGGGTTAGACCGGAAGTAATTTTAGTTTTCCAAGGATCTAGGTTAAGTATATAATGAAAGAATCTTGGCAAGCTCTGTTTGAGTTGCCTAATGTTCCTTAAAGACGCTGGTGAATAAATCATAATATGTTCTATTTACATATTATATTGTAAGTACTGACATTTTTATATAACTTGACGATTCAAAAGTGTTTGTAATGGCCTTATTTAAGAATTTAATAATTTTTCTTTTTTTTAGCTTCACGTTGTATTTCGCCTAGTAGGGTAGACAGAGGGAACCTGGAAACCTCGTTCCGCACTTTCTACTGTGTTCTGGATGTATTGCCTGTTAAGTGGCGTAACTCAACGCGCTTTGCTTCGTCACCAGAAGTGAGAGATTAAATATTTCACTCCCCCGAGAGGGAATCAACCCACAACGCCGCGTTTACAATCGCATTTCAGAAACAAAAAAAGCGGGTTATTTTTTTAAAATTAAACTAACGTCGTAGCTTCCCTAAGTCAAATTATACTAATTGAAAATCTCGATACGCAGCAATATAACTTCAAAATGGCGTCGCTTCCCCCTCCACAGGGCGCGATGCTTCACTGTTTTAGTTTATTTTTATAATTTTTTTGATTTTTTAGCTATGCAGTGATATAATTTTACTTTTGGATATAGAGGATAGATTTGAAACTACAAAGCCAAACTGTAACCCCCGATTTTATTATCATTAGGTTTTTTGGATTGCCACCGTATGGGGTAGCAAATTTAAAGACGATTCGCGTAAAAATATTATTGTAATATAATTTTTTTAATGGTGAATGTGGGAAAAAAATAATATATTGAGGCCCTTTCAATTTCGTCGCTCTGGTGTCAAGACAAAGCGTGGTATTGAGTGTCTCCACTCAACACGGAATGTCTCGAAAATTGACGCGGAAAGTGGAGAACAGAGGGGCATAACACTGGATCCCCTTTGCCTATCCTGCTATCGCCCGGATATACTAGTTACTTTTACAAAATCGATACAATAATCAACGTGATATAATATGAATGAACAGACTTGCGTGAGAAGTCCAATACATTTTAATTATTTCATTTATTATTTAAAACGATACCTTTGGGGTTTTGTATGAAATGTAATATTATATGAATAACACAACATTATGACGAAAATTACAGGGTTATTTTTTCAGCCTCGTGTCTCACAAATACCTAGTGTCAATACTCTTTGTACCCACTTTCCGCTCAGATTTAGAGACGACGTGCTACATTAAGTGGCGGAAATAAGCGCCGTGATTTAATACTAGAGCAAACGGCAATTCCTCTTGTGTGGGTTCAATTCCCCATTAGTGGAAGAAATTATTTTCATTTTCTAGTTCTTGTAACTACACAAAACTCGGTTACGTTGAACTCTCATACACTTAAGCTTGAGCTTATATGGTATACATATTGACGCTAAAAATACATTCCAACAAATTAATAATTCAAATAACATATTTCAACTTGAAACCACTGTTTAAATTTTAAACTCAACCAAAAATCGGGCTTCTATGTAAAGCCAAACCTTTCAATAATATAGTAAGGGCTAGTTTGTTATTTACGTTTAACCGACGTTTACTGGCCCGTCTCGCCGCTCTCTCCCCTTGCCCTCTTATCACTTAGAACCCTCTTCAGAATATAAAGTTCGGTTCGTATTGACTTCGTTGGATCATTCATTATTCAATCGAGAAGTTTCTAGGGACAAAAGTGTCATGTGACCTTCTAAGTTCAACCTATGTTTAATATTTTAGCTTAGGTACAGGTTTCTGAATAGTTTTCTTTTTTTATGAAATTTGTAATTGTTGGTTGTCTGACTATATACGCTATGGTTACAGGTTCAATGCCAACTAAATACCCCCCATTTAGTAATTTTTTTCCGTACCCCACGACGGAGCTAAAAAAAACGACACAGGCAGAGTGTGCTCTGCCAAAAAACATATTACTCTGCTAAAGATTATGTTCGCGATAAAGATGTTTAGGAAATAAGTTGCTATATTTCTAAGTTGAAATTGTAAATTGTAATTTGTAACAAATGTTGGCATTTAAAAGAGTGGCCATGAGTTTCTTTGCCTGTATCTTCTCATGAGCTCAACCATTTGAACGGGCTTTTTTCAAGTCAAAATTGCACATTTTTTTTTGGTTATTTTATTTTGCATTTTTTTTCTACTTTATGACATGTCCAAGTAAATGTTAAGCATTTTTATGGAATAAAGATATTTTGACTTTGACTTTGACTTATATAGTGTCACTCCATTCTTAATTTTGCACCCGAGTTCGATATCTGTTGAGTGGCGGAACAGAACGCCGCACACTGCTCACTACAGCGGGGAAATGAATTATTTTCACGTGTTTCAAATGGAGCTAATATATAATGCAATTCATGCATCAAACGAAGTTCAATTGTCCCTCTTTCCCCCATCTCCCCCTTTTCATAGAAGCTTAACTTCATCTCATTGTAATTCTAGGAACAAATGTAATAATAGTTGTAGAACCTAGACACAGCTGTCACATCATCAAGCAGATGCTACTGCAATATGTATTCCAAATGCATAATTTCCATTTCAAATGCGTCGTGTTGACTCTGTAAGTAGTTGCTAAGGGTGATGTAAATTCGTTGTATATATCACTAACTTTTCCCGGCAGTTTTGTCCGTCTGGTCAAATTACTTAATAACATCAGAGGCGGTAGTAGCGCAGTGGTCCAAGCATGTGGCTGAAAACGTGTCAGTTGTGGGTTTGATCACCACTGGGAGGAATGGATTATTACTTATTAATATTTTATTTGTTTGGGTTCTGCCACTCAACACACAATGCCACAAATATACGGAGGAAAGTGGGGATTACAGTGTCTAACTATATCTAAAAGAAATACAGAAACTGATTGGCTTACAACTAGTTTCCATCTCCCCACCCGACGATATACGGGAAAAGAGTAAATTAAAAAAAAACACTAGCTTACTAAAAGTAATTCATATAGTAATTCTATTGATACCATATACATAAAAATATATAAACATAAAGCCTTCACGAGGACACTAAAAAATATGGATCGAATACAGTATCGAACACTGATAAGTGTTGGTGATAACAGTCGATATTTCATTAACTGAGTGCATGGACGGGTTCTCATCAGAGATAGCATGTAAAATGTACTATGATGATGTAATGGTTATACTATGGAAAAACGAGATAGTAAATTTTAAAGAAAATTTTAAATATAGCTTCACGCAGTATCCCTCATATAGCAGGGTAGGAAGAGGGAACCTAGTGTTAAAACCCGAAGTTTGCCAATTTATAATCTTTGAGTGGAGGAACTGGATGGACGCTTCGCTTTTTTGATTTTTTGTTATCAACGCTTTGAGAACAATAGTGGAAAAAAGCGAAGCGATCCATCCGCTGAGCCACTCACCACGACGGCCTCAGAAGCGTATTTTATTTTAAGTTGTTTAACGAAATATAATGCTTGTGACTTTGAATTACATTAGAGATAATGGAACATCCATCTGGTAAGAAAACGAACCGCGGCGTTGAGTTCCGCCACTCACAACACAATTTATCAAAAAGTTAAATAGAAGTGGGAAACAGAGTGTCTTAACACTAGGCTCCCTATGGCTAACCTGGTAAAAAATATCTACTATTCAATTCGTAAACAAAATATAAAAAAGGTAAAAGATAAATTTATTTAGATACACAGTCAACAACTGGATCGGACAACGTCACGGGCGATATAGCAGAGGGTATTGTGTTTCAAAAATTTATTACGATACTCTCATTTTTGTTTACAATATAAAATCGTTTGTTTTAGATAAAACCATATATTGTATTTTGTATACTTCACCATAGCTCGAAGGTAGTCTGATAATCTCGACAAATTTATTGTTGTTGGGAAAATAGACGGTAGAAGACCTAGAGCCCGATCACCTCGCCGATGGTCCGACGCCCTTAAAGAAATTCCTGGATTCTTTATGATTAGCGCAAGGCAAGCAGAGGATAGGGAGGCATGAAAGCACTCTTCCACCAAGACCTACCAGAAAGGGCATGACCTTCAGTAATGAAGAAAACGACGAAGAAGAAGAAGAATATTTCACTAAGTCACGATGGACTCGCTCTAAACAGAACTTGCTTATTTTGTTTTTGCACAAAAACCACATTTAAATTAAATTATACTAAGTAAGCAATTAAGCATTATCTTTAATTATTAAAGGATTTCTAAAAAATCTTTTCTATTTGAAAATGAATCATAACGCGGATGAAATAAGTTCTAAAATTGATTAAACGGAACATTAAACTGACTCCCCGTCGCAGATAGACGCGGCGCATTATCTTCCTTGAAAGAGATTATTTTAATAGAAATATTTTGGATGTGACCTTTACCCAACATATTGTCGAGATTTAGCGGAAAATATTATATAATACTGTTAGAAATCGGACGACACACTCCGTTCCCATTAAGATGGGAATGGAATGTCTTAAAGCCGTTCCCTTTAAGATTCCCAGGTCCCCAGGTTCCCTTTGTCAGCGTGAAGCAAAAAATGAAAATAATAACAATAATTCGTAAGTAGGAACTTAGTGTCTTAAAATTAGATTACCTCTGCCTACTCCGCTATATGCGGGATACAAGGTAGAGTCTGAAAAGAAACATAATTCGTAAAATAGAAGATATATGAGGTAAATTTGATTGATTAAGAAATACCTTTCAAAAGTAATTTTCCCTTCAGCTATAATATAATTTAAAGGCCTCACATTACACGCCTCACTAAAACCAATTGAGACGTAATGGATTAGATCATACGATTCTGAACATTCGAAGATAATTTCTTTGAAAGTAATTAGCTTTATATCATTTATTATTTAGCTAGTGAGGTTAGTAGTCGTGACGCTGAGGCGACTGTAAAATTTTTTTTCTCTTTTTTCTCGTAACGAAATACAGCGCGCCGTTAGGATTCGGCGGAAAGTGGTAAACGGAGTGATTTGACACTAAGTTCCCTTTCCTTATACTTTCTAATTTTAGCTCTCTTAGCGTGGCTCTATACTCACTAACGTTCTTTTCTTCTTCTTCCTTCGTTTGTGCGTTGTCCTTCAGTCAGGTTAGTTCAGTTTATATAGGTATAAATGTAGATAACAATAAATCTGCTATTTTTCAATCTTTTTATCATTTATCAATGTTGTTTCCTGCTATTATTTTAATGGCCCTATTCATCAGCTTTAGAAGACGGTAGGAGACGGTAGTTAATATCACGAAATTAGAAATGTATGTATTTATGTACTCATGCTTCACACATTCGCTCATTTCATACAGTCACTCATTCATACAAATACATACATTGAATAGTATGGAATGTAGACAGACAAACACAATCTCGTGCGCACCACGTGACAGTGACGTGACGTGACGCGTCATTAATACGAGAGCCACCGGTGAGAACAGATGTATTGGTGAGCTGGCCAGTGAATGCGGCTGAGAATCTGTCTTAATAGTCTTTCTCCATGTGTCATCTCCATCAGGTATTAATATTTTTTATCGAAACACTCTTCCTTATATTTTCAGAAAATCTAGTGTTAAGATAACCCGTCCCCCAATTTCCGTTCAATATTCGAGGCTTTACATGTCGAGCTCCAGGACTCAATGCTTTGATTTGAGTTCCCGCTTTGAAATGAAAATAATTAACTTCTCCAAATGAGAATTGAACCCATAATCACCGCTGTGTCTTCAGTATCTAAAAAGCACAACGACACCGCCAATCACCACACAATGTTTTGAAAATGAGACGGTACCTGGGGAACGTAGTGTCTTAACACACTGTACTATCATATGCCTACCCTGCTATATGCGAACTATAACGTGATTTTTGTAGAAATAAATTACAAATAAATTTCTATATTAAAAAGTCCTCTCTCATTGGATATTTAATAATAAAACTAATACTTGGATGTGCTTCTTACAATTTATTAATATCAGAGAGAAATTATTTCATCCCTTATTGTATATACTAGTCGTAGCCCGCAACTTTGTTTATATGGAGTTTAAAACTAAAATGAAAATCCTGTATCTTTCTGTTTCCAATCCTATTTTCCATTTTTCCATCCCATTTTCGAGAAATTCTCTCTCATACTGCTCGCCAACACTTCCCAGCCGAACTAATACCAACTTGTCCAATTCCAAATTTTTTGCTCTTGTAATTTTGTTTGTGCGTCTGTCCGTCACGTCCGTCAAAGTCTTTTCCCGCCCGGAAAAGTTTCATGTAAAAGAGGAATAATGTGAGTAGGTACTATGATCTATTTAGGTTGAAAGCCTACATGTATGCTAAATTTCGTAAGTGAGACTTACATAATGAGATGCATTCCAACTTTAACTTGAATATTCCAAATTTCAACAAAATCGACATAGTAATAATTGAGAGGTGGTTATAAATAATGCATTTATAGGGTAAATAATCTTTCAGAGAGGACATAATGACAGTTATTCTTTTATTAATGTCATCACTATAATAAAAAGGCCAACGTGGTATAGTAGCACAGTGTCTGACTGTAAGCGCGACGACTGTGGATTCGATTCCCATTCAGGGAACTGCATGATTTTCATTTCTTCGCTCAGGTAACAAGACAAAACGTGGCATTAAGTTTCGTCACTGAAAGCGCAATGCCTTGAAAACTGGGAATACTTAAAAGAAACGATATGAGGTTTTGCAAGTTACTATAAAAAATATATCGACCCATTTCTTGCCGTGTTATGGCTTGAACATTTGCACACGTGTCGGTATCTGATAACAATACAATATTATCATAATTTGAACCTGATATTGCCGCCAGGATGACTAGAAAAAAATCTTTACTTTCTCAACTATTTATTTTTTTCTACAACCTTATATTAATTTAAAAAAATATATAATAAAAGCGCGGCGTTGAATTCCACCACTGNATATATCGACCCATTTCTTGCCGTGTTATGGCTTGAACATTTGCACACGTGTCGGTATCTGATAACAATACAATATTATCATAATTTGAACCTGATATTGCCGCCAGGATGACTAGAAAAAAATCTTTACTTTCTCAACTATTTATTTTTTTCTACAACCTTTTATTAATTTTAAAAAAAATATAATAAAAGCGCGGTGTTGAATTCCACCACTGAATACGTAATGTCCCAATAAATTGGCAGGATAATGGAGAACGGACTCTTAACACTAGGCTCCCTTCTGTAGACCCTATAGGATATAGCTTCACCGATATGTAATCAAACCTTGCAAGTTAAGTTTGACCCAATTCTTGGTCTCCGATCGATCCGAATTTTGTTATTTATTCATTTTTAGTTCCGCTGATAAATAATACAATTATGCAATCAGTGCCATGTTCAGTACGGTTGCAACGAAAGGCCGGATGCAGGGTTTCAAATAAATATTTCTTTAATATAAGCTTTCTCTTCTTTTTCCCTTCTTTGGTAACAAGATAAAGCGCGACGCTGATTTCCGTTACTCAACACGCAATGTCTCGATAAATTAGCCGGACGATGGTGATCGGAATGTCTTGAAGCTAAAAAAGTTTGGAAAAATAATTAACGTGACTTTTATTGTGATGTACTTAGAATAGAGAAAAAAGAGTGTCTAGACACTAGGATCACTATTTTCACTATTTTCTTATATGCGAGCGATACGAGAAAAATAAAAGCAGGTGTAAGCAAATTTGTACTTCCAATCTATATTATCTATTATATTTAATATTAAAAAGCTAAATAGTTTGTTTGGTCAAGAGCGCTAATCTCAAGAACTAAAGGTTCGAATTGAAAAAAAAAAATATTGGTTATATATATCACATTAAAAGTCTCCATGTGACCCACCGTTGTCGCAGTCGGTAGAAAAAGCTTGTATATATTTAGATAAATATATGTAATTTTAGATGAAGACATACAGTATAGTGACATTTATATGAGATATTATTTTAGATGAGATGATCAAAAAGGCAATCGTGCGGAAAGTTTATTCCGTCCGAGTGATCCTTTGAAGGCTAAACTTAGAACAGAGCTCACGGAGAGGCTATTACATTCCTTTTTTTTGGTATTGATTTTATAATTAAAAATATCAATGGCGAATCAAAATAATCGACATGATAGGGTGACGAGAAAATACTTGGAAGCCTATGTTTATAGATTTTTTAAACTATTTACGTACTGTGTATTTTTTTTTAAATGTTAGACTTACTTAGACTTTCAGCATTCTACATGCAATATCTCGAATATAGGGCGGAAAGTGGGGAATGGAGTGTCTTGACACTAGGTTCTCGCTGTCCACCCCGCTGCCTTATTAATATATAGGATATAATTTAACCTGTACGTAATAAGGCTAGAGGCTATTCCATTCCTTTTGTTCTATATTGACTTTGTAATTAAAAACATCAGTAGGCAAATAAAAATAATCCACGTAATATATATTGCTTTTTTTCACTACAATTATATCGACTGAATTGTTCATGCCCAAAGCAGATACGATGTTTGCTATAATATAAAATGTAAATGTCACGAATTTTATAAGATATACGTACGCACGTATGTGCACATACACACACTCACGCACAAACACACACACACACACACACACACACACACACACACACACTCATATTCACACACATTAAAATTCTATATAACGCGACATCTAATTAAATTTCCTTTAATAATACACAAATCTGCTCCTGTCCAAAAGCAAGAAAGGTGTACAGAATAAAAATTACTGAAAAGAATTTTCATTGTAGGCCGTTATCACATAACAGTTTGTAATTATGTAAGTTAGCTCTTTGTCTTTTCACAAAGCCTGAGACTGAGGCAGAGCCTTGCTTGAAATTATTAATTCTTCAAACTTGCGGCATTATGAAATTTGTTATAAAGAATATATGAGGTGTACCTGTTTCTAGCTACTGATTATTAAATCAAAGAAAGGAGATTAATGGTTTTTTCCCATAGCAGGGTAGGGTATAAGTGTTAAAACTCTCTGTCGTCCCCTTGCTTGCGGCTTGCTGCCCAATATTCGAGATGAGAGTTGTTTGGAACCAGAGCAAGGAAATGGAAATTAATAAAATCAATGCCTCCAGTAGGGATAGAATTCACAATCGTCGCGTTTATAGTTAAATGATATCCACTGCGCCGTGGAGGCCTCAACTTAGATTTTATTATAAGGTATGCCTAGGATGTATCACGATACATCTATTATTTTTTTAATCTAAAATCCATTGATATTGCATTCACCTTACGAGTTGACTAGCGAAACTCAACGCCGCACTTTGCGTTACCTTCAGTTTTCATTGATTAATTCAGTTTTTGCTAGCACAAAATGCAGCGTAGAGTTCCTTTTCATGTCTCCAAATGACCTAGCCCTATATAGTCTTTCCATCACTAACCCTACCAGAGATACCTTAAAATGTACATGTATTCTAAATAAATTATTTTTACATAAGTGTGAATCTGTTGAAGAGACTGTTATTTGACTTTCGAAACAAATTTTAGTCTCTGAAAATCTCTCTCTTGAGACGTACTTTAGAATGTATCTTAGTTTCAATTTCTTTACTTGTCCAGTCACCTGAAAATATTGTCAGACATATCTTAGTGTAATATTCTAAAATAAGACATTGTTGAAATTGACAAGTTTATTAAAAAAAGTAATATATATACAAATATATTTGACATCCATTTTAAATACTATTTGTATAAATTGCATAAATTTTCAAAAGATCATTCTAATAATCTACAAATATTAATATTTTTAATTAAGATAAGGTATTGTGTCAAAATTGTGACAAACGTGTCATGTGGACATAGCTGGTAAGCATCACAAGATCACAGGATACCCGGATGATGCGAAACATGAAAGAAAGTAAATAAGTCTATCTATATAATATTTACTTTGAAGTAGGAGAATTCATTTTGACCTGCCGCAGTGACAAAACAACGTGACGGTTGTAGGTTTGATTTCCACTAGGAGATATTAAATTTACAAACAAAGTTGTAAGGTAATCTTTTATATACAGTGTCTCTTCTTCATTGCTTCTGCTTAACCAATTTAATGTAAGAGATAAGATTTATTTTATATCAAAGTGCTTATTTTTTTATTTAAAATCCAATACCAAAGCGTATAATAGAGTAATCTTTATACATACATATACATACATCCTAAAAAATCCCATGGGATGCTCCCAAAAGTTTCACTAAAATCGTATTTATACAAATCTAACATGAAAATCCACATACTGACAGACCGACTACCCCAAAGTTAATTTTAACATAATTTAGTTTCACAACACCTTTTACCTTTTGGCCCCAAACTTTACTGAATTTACTATTCAATAAATCTTTTTACCTAATTCCAAGTGATTGAAGTTATTTAATGTGAAGGATTTCTAGGGTTGTCGATGTTGTTTTTATAGTTTCTAGGTTTTTTTTCATAAACAAAGAGAAATTAATTATAATCCACTTTTCCCTTGTATTTCCATCCAAGCAAACACATTAAATTCCTTATTAATTCTTGCTTATTTTATTATTATTAATGTAAAAGCATATCGCTGATCTAGTGCAACAAAAACATATTTGTAGATTTTGAAATATTTCAGAACGCACAATAAAATCTTGTATATAATATAGTCTTTTCGCATTTTTTTTTTCCAAAGTTCAATGACGTCATAACTGCATCAAGTGACCGATATATTAACATACACCCGATTGATATTTGAAACCACGACCATCTCCTTAATTATTCATTCACTAACTCGTTTGTTTTTCGTGAAAACCTCAAAACAAAAAAACCATTAAATCAATTTAATTATGAAATAATTTATTAATATTATTATTAATACAACATTGAATAGAAAAAATGTTATACCTATAGAATAGAGTAATAGGCAACCCTACTACAAAGCGCTAAGAGGAGATAATTGAAAAAGTTTTCGAGTACAAANTATCTTTTTAATTACCGGTCAATTTCCTTCGTGTGTTTTCCATACAACGTGACATTGGCGAAATGAACTGTGCTCAACTGGCACGCTCGAAACGCCATATATCAAGAAATCAATCAATCAATATATTTTTAAATACTGTTTGTATAAATTGCATAAATTTTCAAAAGATCATTCTAATAATCTACAAATGTGTGGATAAAGTAGTGTGTCAAGCTCTTTACAGACGAAATTGTGACACACGTGTCATGTGGACGTAGCTGGTAAGCATCACAAGGGCTATCACAGGATACCCGGATGATGCGAAACATGAAAGAAAGTAAATAAGTGTATCTATATAATATTTACTTTGAAGTAGGAGAATTCGCCGCAGTGACAAAACAACGTGACGGTTGTAGGTTTGATTTCCACTCGGAGATATTAAATTTACAAACAAAGTTGTAAGGTAAACTTTTATATACAGTGTCTCTTCTTCATTCCTTCTGCTTAACCAATTTAATGTAAGAGATAAGATTTATTTTATATCAAAGTGTTTATTCTTTTATTTAAAATCCAATACCAAAGCGTATAATAGAGTAATCTTTATACATACATATACATACATCCAAAAAATCCCATGGGATGCACCCAAAAGTTTCACTAAAATCGTATTTATACAAATCTAACATGAAAATCCACATACTGACAGACCGACTACCCCAAAGTTAATTTTAACATAATTTAGTTTCATACCACCTTTTACCTTTTGGCCCCAAACTTTACTGAATTTACTATTCAATAAATCTTTTTACCTAATTCCAAGTGATTGAAGTTATTTATTGTGAAGGATTTCTAGGGTTGTCGATGTTGTTTTTATAGTTTCTATATATTATAATCCACTTTTCCCTTGTATTTCCATCCAAGCAAACACATTAAATTCCTTATTAATTCTTGCTTATTTTATTATTAATGTAAAAGCATTTCGCTGATCTAGTGCAACAAGAACGTATTTGGAGATTTTGAAATATTTCAGAACGCGCAATAAAATCTTGTATATAATATACTCTTTTCGCATTTATTTTTTTCCAAAGTTCAATGACGTCATAACTGCGTCAAGTGACCGATATATTATCATATACCCGATTGATATTTGAATCCACAACCATCTCCTTAGTTATTCAATCACTAACTGCTATATTTTGTTCGTTGGCTATCATGTGCCACTCACTGTTCGATGTAAGCCTCAAAACAAAAAAAAACATTAAATTAATTCAATTATGAAATAATTTATTACATACAAACGATTTCTTAATATTATTATTAATAGTAGAAAAAATGTTTTACCTATAGAGTAATAGGCAACCCTACTACAAAGCGCTAAGAGGAGATAATTGAAAAAGTTTTCGAGTACAAATGCGATTGGCTTGCGGGCCGAGCTGTGTGCTTACTTTTATTTTATAAATGCAAATAATAATTGTTATATATAATATTGAGGCAGGTGGCTCAATGTTTATAAACGTAATAAATATACGATTTCCAATTGGGGTACAGTTCCGAAGGACAGTGAATGACGGAGTGTCGCGACACTAATCTCTCTATAGTTCCCCTGCTATGAGAGAGTAAAAGTTAAACTGTAAAGGAACTTTAAATGTATAATTTTGTTTTTTAACAATAATACATATAACATTCTATAAAATGTTCAACTATCGTACATGTTACATTTAAACCCCTTTAGCGTTTCGGATTTGTAGGGATGAGGAAACGATGCCTTTCCCTAGAGACTTAAGTTGAGTGAAAATCTTATTGAGAATACCATTTTATTTTAAATATCATCGGGTATTTTAGATTATTGTGATTGTGCAGTTTTCGACATTACTATAAACATATGCTATATTTTCGTTGTGTTGAGTTCCGCCACTCAACAGGCAATGCGACACAAAGAGGTAGAAGGAACCTACTGTCGATACAAGCAAAAATTGGACGAAAAGTGGGAAACGACTCTGTTTTCGTCTAATTTTCGTCCATTGTGTGTAGTTTGGCGGATTTCAACGCCGCAATTCATTTTCCCGAGTAGGAATCGAGCCCACAGTCGTCACGCTTACATACGGCCGCTGTGCCACTGCGTCACGCCCTTTTATTCATCTGCATTATAATGACGATAATGTAGAATTTAAGTATTTCCACCAAATGAAGTTACCAAAAAAATAAAATTACACCTTTTCTTATCGATATTAGATTTCATTTATCTTCGCATGAACAGGAGTGAGGGAAAATCTGATAAATTACAAAGCTTTCAAAATAAGGGCGGCCTACACTTTTTTATCTTAATAGAAATAAAGTAAAGTCTATTATGGCGCAGTGGTACAGCGAGTGAATGTAAACCCAATGGTTGTGAGTTCCATCCCCAATTTGATTAAAAAAATATATATATTATCAAATATTTAAATAACTTTCTTTGTCGCGATCTAGAAGACTGTTGAATTCTACTAAATACGCAATAAGAATGGAATGTCATCGGAGGTAGCTGCATTCCATTTCTCTTGCGAGGTGAGTGGTAGATGGCTAGGTTCGCTTACCACTTACCCTCCAATTTTCCAGACACTGGGTGTGTCGAAATTCAACGCCGCGTTTTGCCTACCACAGAGGGAAAAATGACAATATTTTTATTTATCCCAGGAATATAGAAGCCACGATCGGCGCGTGTATGGTTAAACGCTGCCATACTGAGCTATAACGGTGTAAGTTACAAAATGAATAATCATTTGAGAGACAATAAGATTTTTTTTTCTATAAATTTATTTGAATAGGCTCTTCTTGAAGACGGATGAAAGGGATTAAAGGTTATTTCCTTATTTGATCATATAATAAGTGGAGGTTTATTTCAATTTGTTAATTGATAAAAAGAAGTTAATGAAAAATTAACAAAATTAGGCTTTGTAGATTAGTGAAACAAGACGGATATTCGATTCCCACTCAGATTAATAAATAATTTTTATTTCTTCACTCTAGTACTAAACAAAAGTAGAGTTCCTGCTGCTGAACCACTGAAAAATATAAGGTCACGTTTATCTCTGAAAGTATTGAACCGATTTACTTAAAACTTTCATCAATTGCTTTCTTTTAATTCATCTAAAGTTTGTTTCATCAAAATCGGTTCAGTAAAAAAAGTTATTATCATGTGAATGAACTCAAGGCATACATTTGTCTGCAAATAAATATAATATAGCATTTATATCTAAACTTATAATAAATCTACATATCCTATCCTATATCTTATAAAACAAAGTCGCTTTTCGTGTCTGTCTGTTGTTTCTAACTCTTCTTCTTCTAAACCACCCAATGGATTTT
>JAKRZM010001103.1:92234-115349 GCA_036379175.1 Heliconius cydno galanthus | reverse complement strand
AAGGAATGAATCCCGACTACTAATTCCATGCCTTTTATATTATTAGTCAAATCAACAACTATCTTGACAAATACAATTATAACAAAATTGTGTCATTTGACTTCACAAAATATTATTTAAAAATTTAAGCCAAAGAAAATAACAACTTTATTAGAATTATTATACCATAATTCTAATAAAGTTTAACAACAAAATACTAATAAAAATAACTTTACATTATAATAAATTCACAACGCTAACATATATGACAGGTTCAAAGAAAATAATTTAAATATTATCAAATATTTAAGTAACTTTCTTTGTCCCGATCTACAGGACTGTCGAATTCTACTCAATACGCAAGAATAATGGAATGTCATCGGAGGTAGCTGCATTCCATTTCTCTTGCGAGGTGAGTGGTAGATGGCTAGGTTCGCTAACCACTTACCCTCCAATGTTCCAGACACTGGATGTGTCGAAATTCAACGCCGCGTTTTGCCTACCACAGAGGGAAAAATGACAATATTTTTATTTACCCCAGTGGAAATTGAAGCAACGATCGGCGCGTATATGGTTAAACGCTGCCCCACTGAGCTATAACGGTGTAAGTTACAAAATGTATAACCATTTCAGAGATCATAAGATTTTTTTCCTGTTAATTTATTTGAATAGGCTCTTCTTGAAGACGGATGAAAGGGATTAAAGGTTATTTCCTTATTTGATCAAATAATAAGTGGAGGTTTATTTCAATTTGTTAATTGTTAAAAAGAAGTTAATGAAAAATAAGCAAAATTAGGCTTCGTAAATTAGTGAAACAAGACGAATATTCGATTCCCACTCGGGTTAATAAATATTTTTTATTACTTCGCTCTAGTACTAAACTAAAGTAGAGTTCCGTCACTGAACGAAAATTGGACGGAAAGTGCTGAATGGAGTGTCTTAGTGTGTATCTAAAAAAAAACCGGTCAAATGCGAGTCGGACTCGGATACCGATGTTAATAAAAAATCACAAATTTTCAAAATCTGCTGAACCACTAAAAAATATATGGTCATGTTTATCTCTGAAATTATTGAACCGATTTACTTAAAACTTTCACCGATTGCTTTCTTTTAATTCATCTATAGTTTGTTTCATCAAAATCGGTTCAGTAAAAAAAAGTTATCATCATGTGGATGAACTCAAGGCATACATTTGTCTGCAAATAAATATATAGCATTTATATCTAAACTTATAATAAATCTACATATATTATATAAAATATAACATGTAAAAAGATTGTAATGTTACAAACAAATATACGTATAATAAATAATTAGCTTTAAGTTCAAAGTTTGTTATTATAAATATGAATATCAAATATTAACATTGGTCGTATTTTTTAGTCAAAACAATCAAAATTCCTTATAGAAATTACAATAATATGGTAAAAAAATTATATTAGAAGATTACAGAGTAAAGTAATAAAAAAATATATTAGACGTCATTCTATAATTACAGTTGTCAGTCAATTCTGTTTTTGAGTGGGACTAAACGGAGTCTCTTCTTAGTTCAAGCGGGCGTAGCCGCGGGCGGGCTGTAGTTTCTTAATATTATTATAATTATCGTATTGTTTTTTATAAATATGTTTGTGGTTGACTTTTATATAAATATCGACTTTTATATATATGTCCTGATTTACCATTTGTGTTCAAACTATATGTATGTCTTTTAAAGTGGTGTTGAATATAAAGTGTTAACAGCGAGTACACTTATTCATCTCCATCAACAATACAACTCAGTATACTGTTTATTTCCGTATACACGTCAGTTGTGTCAGTACAGCGGTTTTATATAAAATAAACGGTTAAGTGCGAGTCGGACTCGCCCACCGACTAACTTAAGTTGACAAACGTAAGTATATATGTCATTTTGTATGAAATAAACTACATATTTAAAATTGTGATGGTTTTTTTTCTTTAAAATACCTATAAATTTTAACTCTTTGGATTTTTTTCTTTATTTGCACGCTAAGTTATCACTTCTTGCCAAATTTTATAACTGTAGGTCCACGGGAACTACCCTATAGGTTTTGATTACGTCATATATTTTCATTGCGTTTACTTAGAAGCTTGTTTTTTCTGTGCTTCAAACAGACCATAGATCTAAATATTTGATATTAATTTCTTCTTAACTCTTCCTATAAGGAGGATAGGAACCCTGAAAACAGCTTCACGCTTTTTCACGCGGGAAAGCGGTGAAAACTAGGTTCCCTCTACCATCTCAACTAGGGAACCTAGTTTTCACCACTAATTTTTGATATATTGTGTGTAAAGTGATGAAACTCAATCTTTTCTTGTCACTAGAGCGACGAAACAAAAATAATTCATTCCNGCGGTTTTATATAAAATAAACGGTTAAGTGCGAGTCGGACTCGCCCACCGACTAACTTAAGTTGACAAACGTAAGTATATATGTCATTTTGTATGAAATAAACTACATATTTAAATTTTTAAAGATTTTTTTTCTATAAAATACCTATAATCTTTTACTCTTTAGATTTTTTCTTTATTTGCACGCTAAGTTATAATTTCTTGCCAAATTTTATAATTGTAAGCCCACGGGAAGTACCCTATAGGTTTTGATTACGTTGTATATTTTGATTGCGTTTACTTAGAAGCTTGATTTTTTCTGTGCTTCAAATCTAAATATTTGATATTAATTTCTTCTTAACTCCTTCTATAAGGAGGATAGGAAAACAGCTTCACGCTTTTTCACGCGGGAAAGCGGTGAAAACTAGGTTCCCTCTACCATCCTACCTAGGGAACCTAGTTTTCACCACTAATTTTCGATACATTGTGTGTAAAGTGATGAAACTCAACGCCGCGCTTTGTCTTGTCACCAGAGCGACGAAACAAAAATAATTCATTCCTCCGAGTGGGAATCGAACCCACACCTGTCGCGTTTACAATCAGACACTGTGCAATTGGCTGTCCTCGTAAAATATAAATAAAATATATTTATATTTAATAGAAATACCTACACGTAAAATAATCCTTTGTATGAAATAACATCCTCTTGTCAAACGACAAAGCTTTGTAAAAGATATTCCAGGTAAATACAATTTTTGTCCATTTTACTATAGCTTTTATAAATTTTCTTTTACGAAAGTTATATATATATAAAAAGACCATTATCTTCTTAGTGCTATTGTTTTTTTATCTTTTCTTTTTTATCTATTTACTTATCTTAGCACATAGATAAATATTGATAACTCATTTGTATTTATAATAACTTTTTTTATAAATAAATTCACTCCTGATGTTTTTTTAGCAGCGTTGAAAATTGTGTAATTGGATTTAAAGCTTACTAGTTGATAGACTCACATAAGTTGTATAACTGATAGTATACGCCTATATTATGTAATCCTTTTGGGAATATCTTGTTACCATTTGAGCTAAATTTGGATCTATAGTTTAGATTTCCATCTAGGATATGTTAAATTAAATGAAATAATCAAATGAGGCCGTCCTAGCGCAGAGGCACAGGCGTGTGGCTGTAAGAGAGTGAGAGTGGGTTCGATTATCATTCAGGCAATTATATTTAATATTTTCTTTTTATTGCTCTGGTAAAGAGGTTATGTCATTAAATCATTCATTTAATTAGTTTCATGCGGTATCCCGCACATAACAAGGAAAGCAGAGGGAATCTGAGAACTTAGTATTACGATACTCCTCCAATAAAAATATTAAATATTTAATTTCCTCGAATGGGAATCGATCCCACAACCTGTCCGCCCCTGCGCCACGACTGGCCTCAGTTAGTCCTAGTTTAATATAATAGCACTCTATCATAATCTCGGTGGAAACAGTTAAAACTACCAGTATTATCTACAACTAAGCTTTAGTTACTTAAGGAACTAAACGGTCAGCAAAGTTGTCAAAGCTCTGTTTGACTTCACTTGAGCTTAAAATATTGATCAAACTTTCATGTTTCTAAGTTAAACTAATGATAAGATTTTTTTATAGTTTCTCGCTGTATCCCGCACATAGCGGGATAGGCAGAGGGGACTTGGGAACCTGTTAAAACACTCCGTCCCCATTAAGGCACCTTCGTTCTCCACTTTCCACCGAATTTGCTTCATTACCAGACTGAGATAATAATTTATTCTGCCAAATATGAATCCAACCTACAACCACGCCCACCAGGACAGTACAATTTACCTTTTTACATCTAATTAAGATTATAGTTATAAAGATATTTGTTAAACTGTATAAACTATGAAAATTTGCTTTGTCTGTTTATTTTGTACTACTACACAACGGCTGTTAGCAAACTACTAGGTCAGCTTGTTCAAGTTATGTCGATCGTCGATTTACTTGAAATAGAATGATACTCCGGGCAAGTAATTGTTTTCATTCCCCCGCCCTAGATATATAATATAGACAACGGAGTGTTTTAACACTTTCTGTCTACTGTAAAATATAGAATAAAGCGTGAAACTAATAAAAAAAGAGTAAATATGACGAGGCAGTCGTACAGGACAGACTGACTGTAAACGTGTTGGTCTTGGGTTCGATTCAAACACTCAGGGGAATAAATTATTATTATTTTCTCGCTGTAAGAAAAAAAGTTCATTGGTTCCGCCACTTAATAAATATAGTGGGTAACGGAGTGTTATGACACTAAGTTTCTCTGCACTGCTATGCAGTATGAGGTTGCTAAACATGGATTTATTTTTAATCTGATCAAAATTTGTTTTGACCTAACCACCAAATTCAATATAATAAATTAAGACCTTCTATTGATTTTCCATCAAACTGTCAGTTTCGTCAACAATTTACATAATAACAAACACATAAATCTCAACAAAAAGAAGCTTTTTCACTAACTTCTACACTTATTAGCATAATTTCTTTAATAATTTTCATTTCACAATGTAAACATTTTCCTTATCGTAAAAAATAAAAATTATATACGTACAGACATGGGTTTCTTTTTAGTTCCTCGTTGTATCATGCATATAGTAGGGTTATTGTATTTCATTTTCTGCCCAGTCTTAAAACATTGTGTGTTGAGTGGCGGAACTCAACGCCGTTCTTTGTCTTGTTACCAGAGGGAAGAAATAAACACAAATCATTCCCTCTAGGAAATAGTTCAACTTCCACTACGTTAAAATTTTTATACGTTTTTCGTTAAATGTGAATGGAATAACACTTTTAAAATGTTAAACATAGAAGGAATTAATTATTTCTATTTATCAGCTAGGGTAGACAACACGGCGCTTAGTCCCGCCACTCATCAGACAATGTCGAAACTAATGAAAAATTAAAATTTAAGAAAATATTCGAAACATTAATTCGTTCTAAAAATTAATCAGGAATAGAACCTACTACTCATATCGTATTAATATGCAAATTTAATTAATAACAGTAGTCGTTAGCAAAATGTGACAAAACGTAAATACAGTGTGGTAGGTGCCGTATAAATTCTATAATGTGTACTGTACACGCGATAGTCGAAGTTGCCTTTAGGGTGGGTTTACATTAATTAGACAGGCGTTTTAATATTATAAGTATTAGGTATTATATTATTAGACTAGTCATGGCATAGTTGTTTATTAATTCTCTGAGTAGAAATCGAACCCGCAACTATCACTTTTAGGTACAGCTTAACGCTATCCCATTATGCCAGGATGGCTTCTTATACTTGTAATAAATTAATTTTATTAAATTTAGCCTTCGTTCTCAGAACGACTGAGTGGTCTAAAGATCCTTTAACTTTTAGACAGTTTTGCGTCTTAAAAGTAAATTAAAAATTTAAATGTTCTCAGAAAAATCACTTTGAAACGCAACTTTTTACATCAAAGGATTAATTTTTGAGTTGAGTTTTAATTTCCTTTTCTTGCTTATATCAATTTTCTTGCTTATACGAAAGCGTCACCTTCTAAACATCAGCCAGCCAGATAAAATCTGATGACATCTGTTGTAATTATATATATTTTTTAATATTCTTTGGATATTACGTAACTTTAAATGTTAATAATGTAAAAGTTTATTTATTTTTAGGAAACGTTTAACGCGTGTGGGACTCTAACCTGCGCCTCTTGTATGAATAACGTCCATTCTCATCGTCGCTTTCGGCCTTTATTATTCCTTTTAGATCAAATATATATTCATCAATCGATTCATTTAATCAATCGACTCGAACCCGGGCCCCTCCTAATCCGTCCAAGTTTATCTAACAAGCGTCGTCGAAATTATTATAAACTCTAAACAAGTTATATAAATTATGCTTGCATTATGTCTTCTATGACTATTTTGCTATATACAGGAGAAACGTGAAGCTATGTATAATTAACGGACGAAACAAAAAATCGCTCGCTTAAGCAATAAAAGTCAATCCATGTGACATTTTGTAAATATACCATGACTAACACCTTTCATAATAGTAGCATAGGTTAGGAGGAAATTTAGAAGTAATTCCTTGTGGTGTAGCTAGTTGTTGGTTTGATTCCCGTGTCGGGCATTTGTATTTTCACAATATACTCGTACATATTAATCCAGTCTGATTAAATAAAGCGAGGCATTGACTTCCATCCTGTAGAATTTATAAGGTTTATAAACTACAATGTTTTTTTAGTGAAAAGCAAGGTACGATAAATTAGTATTTTTTGTAAAAAAAATTAATAATTTGTCGTATCTCTAAGAGGATTTGGAAAAATAGATATCTTTTCTTGTATTTCTTTTATAGTTCAGTACAAATAGGACAGTAATGTAGAAAGGTTATAGAATAATTGAAATTATTTTACATATATTTATGTTAGTATAAGTGTTTTTATGGATACAGCTTTTAACTTCAAACAGAGATATCTTTCTCATTACCTTTCCACGTAATATATATAAATCAAAAAGCGAGCGAGCATCTAAAGTTCATTTAACAAAGATAAAATTTGTAAAAATAATCTAAGAAATAGAAAAATATCTTAATTTTATTAAAAACAAGTTGTCCTTTCTATTTATTTCTTGTTCTGAGCCACAAATGTGTCAACCGGATATAAGCGGATACGGCAATACAGTGGTTGAAGTATAGTTGTTATTTCCGGAACAAATTGTTTTAAATCTACCCTAATATTTTATTTTAGTTATCTATCTTTTTATTAGTGGAAAGTTTAGTTTGGATTTTTTCAATGAAGTGCCATAATATTTTTTTTTAGCTTCACACAGCAGAGGGCAGAGGGAACCTGGTGTTCCTAGCTACTTCTGCTCACCCTACTACTTTGCCAAAAAACCCTTTTATATCGATCGAATAACCAATTATTTTATATCGATCGAATAACGTTATTCTTATGATGAAGCGATCTTGCATTCTTTTTCAGCTTCACGCCATATTCCTTATATAGCAGGGTATCCTACGTCAAAACACTCCGTTCTTCGAGGCATTGTGTGCTAAGTGACGGAACTTAACGCCTGTGTTGTCTTTATAAGTGGAAAAATGTAAATAATGAAATTTTGCATTTCAGAAGCGGAAGTTAGCATAGAAGTAGAATAATAACATTTTAAAAATTCTTAAATTCACTTTCTTAACATTTGTCTTTTATATTCGTTTAACATGAGCCTTTTAGTGACAGATGTAATTTGAAAAGGATTGTTCAAGGAAAATGTGGAAAGAAATGCTTTATGCTATAATGATATCATAAGTTATATATCTACTTCTATAATGATGGCAACAAAGACATATATATATGTTGAAATATATTTTTTTGGTGGTAGTTCAGGGGAGAATCTTTTTTTTACTTCACCATAAATCCTGCATATGGGTAAGCAGAGGGAACCCAACCCATATCGTTCTTCATTTTCTATCCAATTGCTTGCTGAGTGACTAAACTCAACGGTGTTTCAGTGGGAATCCACAATCGTTGATTTTTTCCTTTTTTATCTATGTATTGTTTATTCATATAGCTTAACTAGACGAAAACGGAGCTTATTTTTGTATTGTCCCCAAATCATAAAAATTACAAGATATGCCTAATTGCGTATGCTTAAGGACATACATATTTTGCCTAAATAAGTTAGGCAAACGAACATCTGCCTATGTGCAAATGTAAAAAAATTGCACTGTTGCCGTTTTCATTTCCTTGATATGGTAGTTTCGGTGGAAAGACGTTGTCTTTGTCCATCATATAAAATATAATTTCATACCTACTATCTGTGGTGTGGACACGCCGTATCTGATTTCTAAGGCCGAGGCCGCAACCCCAAATATTGTATATCGGCCAGTGACCTCAATTCGACCAGACATGGCTGCTTCGACATTTATTTTCATATTTTCACTATGAATAATACAGAGGCCATCGTGGCACAGCGACACAAGGGTGTGACAGTAACTCGATGGTTGTGGGTTCGATTCCCACTCGAGGAAGCGAAATATTTATTTACGTTTATATTTCCATTTCTTCGCTCTGGTGTCGAGCCAAACGCGGCGTTGAGTTCTGCCACACAACACGCAATGCCTCCAGAATTCGGCAGAAAGTGGGGAACGGAGTGTCTTAACACTAAGTTCCCTCTGCCTACCCTGTTGTACGTCGTTTTCTATCGATTCTTTTCTAGCTACTTATTCTAATATTATTATCTAGAATATTTCACCAAAGTGGACGCTAAAGTATGACAAAATCAATATTTGTTACTAACAATAACACCATAAAATATAACCTTTTAGTAGAATTAGCGCGCACATGGTGAAACTGTTAGGTGACCTATATTTTTTTTCTTTTTAGGGTTCCGTTATCGTTTCGATACCAACCGTTATTTAAATTAAGTTTCTGCGTTCATTTATTGAAATAATATAATTTTTATAAGTATGTATAAGAGTTTGTTTCGTACAACAAGCCAATCGTAGTAGTTCCTTTGTATTATAATTCAATATCCATATATTTTATATGAAATGAACTTCAAATATAAGCTCGTAATGATTTTATTCTATGAAATAAATAATAAATTATCAATTTACAATTTTTTTCCTTAATTTATATTATGACTTCTCTCTTCATACCAAATTTCATAACTGTAGGTTCACGGTTTTGATTACGGTTATTATATAAAGACAGCTAATCTTTAAACAAAATATAGGAAAATCAATTTGATACCTCCACCTGTTCTTGAGATAAATGGTCTTGACAGACAACAAAATGATCCAATTTGAAAATCGAACAAGGGTTCGGTTTTTATTTTTGGCGGTAAAACCCTAATAATGCAAATAAATGCGCAAAGTACCATTATTAAATATTGCGAGATTTGCGGAACCCATCTTTTAGGCTTACGTCGCACTTTACCATTTTTTTGCTCACAGAAACTTATTAAGCTATTAAGGCGTACTTAACTCAATTATCTAGCTATAATTATAGCCTAGTTGTTAGTAGATATAGGTATATAATATATAAAAATATATATTTATATATGTGTACAAAACTCTTTCGTTACTGAGTGACTCACAAATCAATGCTAAAACAAAACTTCGTGGTGTTAAACCCCTCAATTTGGAATGGGGTATGTAATGAATCGAAACGACAACTTGTAGCGTTTACAGTCGCAGCCGCTATCACATTAGACAATTAATTACAATTAATTTATTATTTAAGTCATATTTTATTATACCTTTATGAAACGCCAAAAATACCAAGTAAATTAGGATTTGGACCTAGAATCTTTTGTTCAAGCTTTTTAAAATATAAATATCTTACTTATACTTACATGGAAAATATGTACTTATAAATATAACCAATCTACATTATTAATGAAAGAATAATTAGAGAAGTTTGCTGTTAATTAAAAAGTGTATAATGTCGAATTTAATTTTCTTGGATAAAATGTAATTTAGATTATGAATAATTTAGGTGTTATTATATTAAGAATGTTTCTTTAAATTTTGATTAGGTTTTCCTTGCATCAAATAAAATGGGGATCGATGTGTCCTAGCACTTAGTTCCTAGGTTCCCTCTGCCTATCCTGCAAAGACAGTTTATTGGTGTCATATGATTTTATGATACTTTAAAATATTAAATATTTTATTTCCTCGAATCCACAACCAGTCGCATTTAAGTTGCAAGATTTTACCCTTGCGTCTTCAATGTATCTCTACGGCGCTTATAATTCCAACACAACAAAAAAATATCTAATATGAAACACCGAATATAAACTCGCAACCACCACGTTTTAAGAAGTACATCCACTGTACTATATTATTAATACATTATAGATCCCATAAAGTTTCAATTACATTTCCCATCAGATGGAAGGCAGAACTAAAACTGATAACTCGATTTGTACCGGCCCCTAACTTAGTTAACAACTATTCTATCTATAGACAATACAATTTACAGTGATAGAGTGCTTTTTAACTACCTGTATATAAAATAATCAGGTTTTACCTGCATTTTTTTCAATTTCACGCTGTAGCACTTCGTTCCTCACTTCTCGCTCTATTTTCGAGACATTCCGTGATGAATAGTGGAACATTCTTGTTACCAGACTGCAGAAATGAAATTTCATTCCCACAAGTGGGAATCGACTCACAACTTTCGCGTTTACAGTTAGACTCTGTGACGCTGCTCCACCATGGCCTTAAATTCCTACGAGAATAGGAGAAGATGGAATTTTTCACTAACGAAGCTGGGAGCAACAGCTAGTAAAATATATTTATATAGTAATTTATATTTATATATTTCATCGACGCATCGTAAATAGGTCTAACAACTCCTTCGTTCAGGCTTTTAGAGGGAAATGCATTTTAGTTCGATATCAAGCGTTCAACCATTAGGTACTGATAAGTTACTTTGTAGTATACTAGTGATAGGCTCTGGTTTTATTTTATTAGTTAAAAAAAAAAAACCTATTTGGAAAAGAGCTCCCAAATCAATGAATATTGAAATGAATTCTTAATATTTTTACAGCTGAAATTAGCTGAAATTCTTGTTAAGATTTTTAAAAAGATTATTGTTTTTATCTTTGTACTCTATTATTTCATTAATTTATGAACCTGTGACCTAATTAAATAGCCACTGTGTAAAAGTATCATTACTAATTCAACTGTGTTTATTTTTTGTATATTCATAATAAGTATTTATTTTGTCTAGACTTGGCGGCGTCGTGTACCTAAAATAGGTAAAAGTACTTATATGGAAATGTTGTTTTGGATTCATTTGAATTATTTCATTCTATTGAATTACTTTAGTATTATTAGAGGGAACTCAGCGTCGGCTTCATCTCGTTACCAGAGCATAGAAATGAAAATAATTCATTATTTCACGGGGGAATCGAACCCACAACCCTCGCGTTTAGATTTAGACTGGCTTAATAATTCGTACCTAACAAAAATGTTATAAAAGGAATATTATATTAAATTTTACATAGGAGTCTTTAAAAAAAGTACATATCTACCATAATAATCTATACTAATATAATAAAGCGGAAGAGTTTCTTTGTTTGTTTGTTTGAACGCTAAGATCTCTGGATCTACTGGATCGATTTACTTTGTTTTTGTTTTGTATGAAAGCTGCATTCTTCAGAAGTGCTATAGGCTATATAACATTACATTACACATATAAACTAATATATTTTAAAGTACTTTCTAATTTGACATGCAATTTATTCTGCCATGTTAATAACAACCGTCGCGTCGCTACGCAATCGTTACCGCGTCATTTTGATATTCATCCTTATGAAAATAAATATAATAGTCACTTTCAGCATTTCATCTAGATTGAAATTATAGTTTAATGTATAACATTCTAATAAATAATTAAGGAGATGTCACTGATTCGAAATGACCTAGCCTTCGGGCGGCACAGTATGAGTATGACCGACGCGAAAATATTCTTATAATTCAAGCAGGCGTAGCCGCGTCCGGGTCCACTAGTCTACCATAAAATAAAAGAATGACGTATTTTTCTAACATCAAAATTGAACACGCGACCTCTGGAGATCCTTTTACTTTTATTGAATTCTACTTAAGAATTCCATTCAAGCTATTCTAATAATTGATACGATTGTGATATTGGAAGGGTCCTATTGAATGGCGTTTGATCCTTTATATTCTATGTTGACTTAAAAAGATAATATATTATTGTAAGGAAAGGTATTGAAAATGGCGGCTATTTTTATAGTTTTGTTATAATTTTGTTTAGAAAACGGTCTTTTATGTCCAAAAAGAATGTTACATATTGTAAAAGCAATAGTAAAATAATAATATTTGTAGTGGGAAAGGGTCGATTTGTGAACGCAATGGTGGTGGATTCGATACCTTCGAGAGGGGAGTTTTTAGACTTCGGTTTCTGCATACCTGGTAGGGAAGGGAGAGTCTTCATTCTTTTAACATGACCTTGCTCCAGGACCATCGAAACTGTGTTCTCCAAAAGCCATCGAGGTCTCCTCCTGCCTCTGTTACTACACATTCTTGGTTCGTTTATCTCTTTCGCAATTCATTCATTCATTACTCATACTTTGTATCTGCGGCCACAGTTACCTCGGGGACTTGGGATGTGGTATATTATGTCTAACAAAACTCTAATAACTAACCCCAAAAGCTATTTTCATCTTACCACCGAAGTGAAGCTGGAGGAAAAGCTAGTTTATAACAAAATCTATTTCTACTAACTCACTCCAACCAATCTATTATGGAACTCTTATTATCCAAAATTAATTGCTTACATATTCATTGCCGCTTGAGGCGATAATTTCCTTTAAACAATTGAAAATACCCAAAGGGTGTATATAGATATACTGTGTAAGATAAATATTGGTTTTGAATTGAGGCTGTCGTGGCGCAGAGCACAATTGTGCGACTGTAAATGGTGGTAGTTGAGGGAATTTACCCTCTCGGGGGATGAGGGACAGAGTGTCCAATTATGTTCACTAGGTTCCCTGCTTTCTTCTACCTATCCTGCTATGTACTTAAAAGTAAATGCGGGATACAGGCCTTGTGCCCTGTGCCCCTCGCCGTGACTGGCCTTGGATTTTCGAAGGTATAATATAAATTTAATAGCTTAGCACATGTACATCCTATGACGCAGTTCAAATAGTTCCCGCGGGACAGAACAACAATCAATATTACACGAGCTTCGCAAGGAAACACCAAATTTCCTATTAACAGAATATTTAGATTTCAAATCTAAATTTACGAAAATATTTTTAATTTTAATTTAATTTCCTCACTCTGGTAATGAGGCAAAGCAGCGTTGAGTTACGCCACTCAACTCGCAATACCTATAAAATTCAGCGGAAAGTGGGGTCGGAAGCGTCTGCCTGATTATACATAAATAAAAAAAAAGGTTAAGTGCGAGTCGACATCGCCCGCTGAGGGCTCCATACTAATTTCATGATTGTAGGTCAACAGGAATGCAACTTATGAAAGTTGGGACACAAGTCTGTTGGCGTATGCACAAATTTTGTAAGAAATGATTTTTTTTTGTGATATACCTACCTATAATTTACCAATTTTCAGAAAACTTCTTTAGTTGTATAAGTTTTCACTTCTTGCCAAATTTCACAACTGTAAGTCAACGAGAACTATTCTAAAGATTTTAATTACGCGGAAAATTGCATACACTCTGCAGGAAAACGAAGCACAAACGCTAAGCAAACATTAATATTAATTTGAGAGCACCTCCATGAGTTTTCGAGAAGAAAGACGGATAACAAATGATCCTATAAGTATTCCGATGTATTCTTTTAAGTTACGGAACCAAAGTGTTGTGTCACTCAGTTCTCTCCGCAAGATGTGGTAATTACTTACAAAGTTCTAAACATTGAATAACTCACAGTTTCAACCGGGATAAGGTACCAATTTGTATTCAAGTACCTCTAAACTAATGCGGAAACTTGTCACGCCTCAACTTAAATTGCTTTTACATCGACAGTCTTTGTAATTAGAAGTTTATTCTAGATATTTAGTTATAAATTTTATGTCTTACGCGATTGTATTAATTTTAAAGAGTCTTTTGTAAATAAAATATTCTACACACACAGTTTTAAGCATTTAGAAGGAACCCACTGTTAAGATACTCCCCAAGAAAGAGAATCGAATTCTCAACTGTCACGTTTAAAGTTTACAGACAGACATAGACTTTCCGACCATGAACACCTCAAAAAAACTCTAATAAATCAGTATTTAAATTTGGAACTTGCACCTTGAAGTTTAATAGCGATAATGTAACCAAGATATATACTTCGAGGCGCAGTGGAATAGATTCTTAATATAAACGTGATAGTTATAGCTTCGATTTCCCTTTTGCGTAATTACCTTCACATAGCTCCCCTCAGGATAAAGCACGGCGTTGATGCAACACGAAAAACATTTCAATATTTTTGTATAACGTTCGTTTACAAACGAAAATTCAATAGCTCTTTGAATCTTCTGAAAAAAAAATAAAAAAATATCCTATACAGTTGTTACAAAAACTCAATGCACCGTGATTGGAATATCGAATGAATAATTAAATTTACAAACCGCTAATGAATGGCGCTGTACAGCAACTCTGGTTTATTCCAATCTGATAGAGATTTTTTTTCAGCTTTATCCTTTTTTCGCCGTTGCCAGAGAGATCTTGGTGTCAAGACACTCCCTTTTTCATTTTGTTGAGAGCGGGAAAATGACATCTGACGCAAGGGTTGTGGGGTTGATTCCTACGCGGGTTGTGGGGTTGATTCCTACGCGGGAATGAAATATTTGATATTTTCATTTCCTCGCTCTGGTAACGAGTCGAATGACACCGTCGAGTTCCGCCACTCAACATGCAGTATCTCAAGAGTTTGTTTGGTTTATTTTATACCCTTTTTTAAAAAGTATTTTACTTTCCTAAGTGTAAAATAACATTTAAAATGCTCGCATAAAAAAAAAGAAATATTTAAGCGTTTGTTTATTTCGATGTCGTGCAGCGGCACAGAGTCGGACTGTAAACCGCGACGGTTCTGGGTTGGATTCCTACTTGGGGGATAGAATTATTTTCATATCCTTGCTCTAATAGAAATGGTGGGGTTGAACCCTGCGAGTCAACACGAATTGCTCGAAAATTCGATGAATAGTGGGGAGTGTCTTAACAGTAGATTCCCTCTGCTTACCCTGTTGTGTGAGAAAATAACTTAAAGCTGCAGCTATTGTATACATCTATTTTATTAACCACTTCACTAGAAGGACACATTTTCAAAAATACAGATAGAAAGAGGAAAAATCGATTATTCATGGTATCCTTAGACCTTTGTACGTGATGTAACTGATAACATCCTATATGGGTTAAAAGATTAAATACGACTTTCTAGAGGATTCGAGGCGCGACTGATAAATTATTTAACATGTAACGTGGTAGTCGGTTCGAATTTATAATTTACATTTTTTTTGAAAGCTTCATGCTATATCCTGAATATAATATCAAGGTAAGGAGGAGAAACCTAGAAGTAACCCACATCCACACATCGCTCAACTTTCGAGATATTGGTTGTTGAGTGGCGGAACTTAATACCGCGTTTTGTCTTATTTTAATATTTTTATAGTTTAAAACAATCTAATCCCATCGATGGAGTCTTTTAGCGTAAAATATTTTATCATTTTCCCGCTGAGGTTAGAACCACAGAACACACAATGTCTCTCGGCGATACATGGTGAACACAGTCTCTTAACATAAGGCTACCTCTGTATATACTCTGTCACATTTGCCACTTTTCTTGCAAATATATAGAATGGTTAAAGAAAAGAGTTTATATGTATACCTAAAACATATAAATAACATTATACTAAAGCTGAGAATATCAAATTATTGTAATGCGATATCGTAAAATATTTTTATGAGCTTACCCGCCATCTAGGTACTAACAAAATACCCTAATAGGGACTAACTCTAAAGTTAATGCAGGTGAAGTCGCTGGTAATCCACTCATATTATCGTGGAGGCGAAGAATTTCAATTCAGTCATAGCAATCGCTGGCATTGCAATGCCAGCGATTGCTATGACCTCTTGCCATCAGGTAGATCCACTGATGATCCACTGTCACTAAATTATTTAAAGGAATATATATATAGTTTATTCATTTTGTAGATATTTCAGTTAGAACTCAATCACAAACAATAACTCGAAAATTGGGCGGTGGGTGTGGTAACTTAGAAAATATTATACGTGAATCAGTCTCCTTAAACTTAGATGGTAAATGTTATGTGGATCTACTTTGAGTTCCTTCTACATATATCTCGCAAATATGCCTTATATATCTCTATGCCTTTCATATCTAAAGTAACATAATAATTGAAGACGTCATAGCGCAGCGGCAAAGGATTTGATTGTAAGCGTGACTGTTGTGATCTCGATCACCATTTGGAGACACATAGTTAAAAAACTTTGGTAAAAAGACAAGCGCGGCATTGGGTTCCTGGGCATGTCTTGAAAATTGGGCGGCGCTTAGGGAACGGAATGTCTTAACACTAAGTTCTTTCTGAAAATTTCTCTTTGAATATCTTATAAATAAATATAGGCCGCTGTGGCACAGCTGCACTTTATGTGACTGTAAAAGCGACGGTTGCGGGCTCGATTCCTAATCGGAAGATGAATTATTTTCTTTTTCTTGTTCTGATATAAACACAAGATTGTTGACACACACAAATGGAGCAGTGCTTGGGAAACAAAATGTCTTAACCCTGCAACTAGGTTCCCTCTCAATCTCTATTTCTAATCACGCTTCACAAAATAAGTTCTACTCTAAACATTGATTTATAAAATAAAATATACATTTCACAATATTTTTTAAGATATTCGAAAGATATGAAAAACGAAATGACATCGACATTACAAGGCTTATATTTACAGTGTATTATTCACGCTCCAGACGAAGGGGGGAATGCTTAATATCAGCGATTACGTAAATACCTGATTCATTTTTATACCTTTAAGTTTAGTGGTCGTGAAACGCGACGGTCGTGGTTTGATTTCCACTGGGGAAATAAATTATTTAATATTTTTGTTTTCCTCGCTCTAATAATAAGGGCGAGGCAAGGTGTTGGGCCAAAAGCGATGCGTTGTGCCAAAATTGGGCAAAAAAGTATTTTAACACTAGATTCCCTCTGCCTAAAATAAAAGAAAAATGTATAATACAAAAATATGTAGATTCTTTTTCATATTAAAATACCGCATTAGCCTAACATGTCACGAGAGAATGTTTTCGCCTAAGTACTGTTGTATGTAAGTACTCATATCATTAGAGATAGAACATGAATCTCGTTATATTCGGTGTTTTTATGGGGCATTTCTTATTTGTTTTTTTCATCTCCAGGGTAGAGAAATTCTAGTATTAAAAAATCCGTGCTTCAAGAAAACATTAATAAATTGTTGTTGCATATAGAAAGGTAGGAAGAGGGAACCTAGTGTTGAGATATTCCTCTTTCTGCTGATTTTTTTCGATACATTTTTGCAATCTCACTGCATAATATAACGGTGGTGGGTTTTATTGGGAAATGGAGTGTCTTAGCACTAGATATGCTCAACCTCCATCCATCAGCCTTTTAAGGTCCACTGCTGGACATAGGCCTCCCCCAATGCTCGCCACTCCGTCCGGTCCTGCGCCCTTTGAACCCTAACCTACCCTGGCTAAATACAGGTCACAGCGTAAAGCTACATTTTTCTTTTTGTGACTTTATTCACCAAAGCGGTATTATATGTAGGTATGCATTTTAAGTGTAATGAGGGTTTCTATAGTACGAAAATAATATATTTCATTGATATACATTGTACGTATGTTTTAATATACGGAGCGAGTAGGAGTTTTCATTTTAATATTTACATCTTAATAAAGTATGTACGAGCGAGTGCGACGCTCAAAGCGAGAAAGTATTGGGTAATATTTAATAGGTAAAAGGTAGGGGGGTAAACGATGTTTGGGGAATACAATAATTTGTAAGAAACTATGTACATGCATAAATTAAATAAAAAATAAATTGAAGAAAATATTATTTTAAAGAGAATAAAAAAATAATAAGTGAAATTATTGATCGAGCCACCGTAGTGCAGTGGCATAAGCGTGTGAGTGAAAACGCGACGATTGTGAGTAGGTACGATTCCCGCTCGGGGAAATGAATTATTATTTATTAGGTAATATTTTCATTTCTTCACTCTGGCCGTCTTACGGCAGTTTATAGTAATTTATTACGGGAATGAAATTAAAATGCAACACATAAGCTCTATTTTTTTTTTATAAAACATCTAATAAGAAATTTAATAAAGTGAACTATTATATGAGAAGTTCACAGACTGTGTATAAGTTGTTTTATATGAGCATGCAGTATATTCTAAAATATACCTTTAGCTATCGATTTAAAGTTGATTTTACAACAAAATAGCTAGCTTGCATATTGACAAGTTCAAGATTGGTGAAGCATGATTTGAAAAGTATTGTAACCATTGTTTGGTACCCTATATTTATTTACTGGAAATATTGAATTTTAGAACTATGAAAAAGTAATATAGCTCTACACTTCATAGCAGGTTAGACAGAGGGAACATAGAGTTTTTTCGAGATTGTTAATGGCGGAACTCAACACCGCGCTTGGTCTTGTTCAGGACCAGGGCGAGGAAATGAAAACAATTCATTCCTCCGTGTGGGATCGAACCTATAACACGCATAATTATATGGTTCGATGGGAAAAAAGAGTAATATATTTATGTATATTTTTTGTTTCATTTCAGGTACACGCATCCTCCCCTAAGATCAGTATACCCGGATAGGCAAAGAGAACCTTGGGTTAAGACATTCCGTTCACCTGTTTTCGTCTAATTTCTAGACACTGTGATTGCAGCGATCTGCGATCAAGAAATTCGATCAAGAAGTTTAATAAGACGAGAACTTGCAGTACAAATATAGGAAAAGAAATCCAAAAAATTGAAATTTATCTATATTTTGTAGAAAAACATTATTACAAGCTTAAATTTGTACTTGGCGTCATACAAAATGTATACTTATATTTGTAAACTTTTTTAAATTGAACTTCCCGTTGCCGCCTATTGTTTACTTTCGACCGCTAAGCCATACGTAACTTATCAACCTACATCAAATTTCTTACAGCTTATACTCCTGTTACAGCTTATTTGCTTATTTAAGTTAGCATAAGTTAGCATGTAACTTATAATAAAAGCTTTTTGAATCGTTTCCACATAAAAGAAATATTTTTTTTACGCTTACTTTACGCTGTATCCCACAAACAGCAAGTTAGAATTGTTAAAACACTCTATTCTTCACTTTCCGTCTGAGTTTCGGTATCTCCGAGTCGGAATCAAACCCACAACCATCGCGTCGCGACCCCTACGCTACGACGTCCCCAATCTTTGTATATTTATTAATATTTATGCATATATAATATGTTTTACATAGAATTTCACAATAAGCGATCAGGTTAATTGCCAATAATTATTGTTAGGTCAACAATTGGACAAGCTGCTTATCGTTATGACAGATTTATATTGTATAGGACATAGGTATTTATCAATATTAACTTAATTAAAATAAATATTTAGCATTCAAAAAAAATAAATGCCAACCTATTGGTTGACATAGTTATGTCAAAATAAAATATGAAAGAGAGAAATTAACTGCGACTGTAAATGCCACACGTTATGGGTTCGATTTCCACACAATGCCTCCAGAATTCAAAAGAAAGTGGAAAACTTAGTACAAAAATAAAAAAAAATAAGTTACCATTATTATTTCTGATGTATTTAAGCAATATTAATTAAAAATTTGCGGTATAGGCTAAAGTGATAATTCATAAATGTAGTCGTAGTAACCCTTTCCATAAATGGTGAAAATTGAGCAGAAAGTGGAGAATGGAGAGTTCCAATACTAGGTTCCCTCTGCCTTTTTAGTCAGGCACGGTTTTACTATTTATTAATATTTATTATTTTTCTCACAACATGTCAGTCTCATTTTGAGGCTAAGTTAAATAAACTACCCTCATACATAATTGTTATGAATTTTAACCCCTTTAAAATGAATTATAACTTTCAGGACATAACATGACCCTTTCTGTTAAGCACCTTTGTTTCAGCTTCCATACAATTCTGTATTAAAATCACAAAACTCTTGTCTATTATACTCAGTTTGTTTTACGATTACATTAATACAGATTTATTTAGATTTGAGGCCGTCTCAGCGCAAGGGCGCAGCGTCTGACTTTAAAGGTAACGGTTGGAAATGGATTCGATTCTCATTCGAGAAATGAATAATTTTAATTTTCTCTGTTTGGTAACTGGAAAAAGCGTGGCGTACTAGGTTCCCTTTGCCTACCCTGATGTGTGCAGGATACAGCGTGAAGTTGAATAATAATAAGTATTGAACTTTGGGGTGAAAACTAATTGTTAAATTATATGTTATATCAAGTCACGGCGATTTTTTTTTGTTGTTACCATCGACAAGAATTTAAATATTCGTTGTTAAATGGTTATCTTTCTGAAAACGATGATTGTGGGTTCGGATCCGATTTAGAGGAAGCGGCAATTAGGAAATATTTGAATCATTTTGAATTTGCTGCTTCGGTAGGCTACTAGTTGTAGAGACTAGTTTGGTAGCGCAGCGTTGACTTCTCCCATTCATTAAGAAGTATTTCAAAAATTGGAATCGAACAATGGGAAATGGAGAATTAAATAATACAGTGAGGTTATTTTAGGAGAGAAAACGAAACATTACATTTTCTCTGCTAAAATAACTTCAATACACCATAGTCGCTACTATGGCTACTATAACTAATGAAAAAATAAAATGAATTCGAACTTATGTACCCAAATTATAGTATTCAGATCAACGATCAATGCTTTATATGAACGTGTCGAACTTAAATGTATGCATTAGATACATGTCGGCAAACTTCCACAGCAATTTGTAGGAGCGGAGACATCGTCGTCGTAATGACGTGTGAATAGAAGAGATTACAGTAAGTATTAAACTTTGGGGGTGAAAATTACCTGTTTTGGTAAAGTTATTTTGTATAATCTCCTAATGGATTAAATGGAGAAATAAAGTTGAAATAGTAAGTAGTTCTTGAGATTACCGCAATCAACCAAACAAATTCTTTAGCTCTGTAATATTAGTATAGAAGTATAGAAAGACAAAGAAGAAAAAAGTGTACGTTTTAAAAAAAACAAATACAAAATACGAATACATAACATGGAGGACGTGCAAAAAAAGTTTCATTTCAAATTCCTACCGCAATTCAATTCGATGAAAGTTGAAAGCCACTCTAATTTCACAGTTCTTTTTTCATAAGACATAATTATGATAGAATTGCATTAACACGCTGTTCTCACCCTTATGCCTGTTCATTAAAATATGAATTTCTTTGAAAACAATTCCCCGGAATAGATATTCGAGGGAGCTGAACGAAATGTTATTAGTCTCATTTTCCTGCTCATCTTGATGGCATCTGAGTTGGTTTAGAAACTTCAGGAGTGACCTAATTATATTAAGATACCATTGTCTTTGTATTTTAATTATGAGTTTGTTTATTTTCTTGTCAGTCAAATGTGTTGAAATTCGATACTGAACAGCAACTCCTGGAAAATTGGCTTTGATTTTGCTTACCCTGCTATCCAAGAAAAAATCTGTACTCCCTCACTCACTCACATTATATTACCAATTTAAATATAAAATATCAATTAAAAAACCTTTTTAAAAACACGCTTTCGAGATGTTATCTTTTGATGGATTTTATTTTAAAAAGCAATCCATTTTAATATGATACACACACAAGGTGGGATTTGCAATAATTAGTAATCCGCCATTTTGTTGCGGCAGCCATTTTATATTAAAACAATATTGATTTTATGTAATTTCATTGTCATCATTGAAGTCGTAACCTAAATGTCAGCTCAACTAACTCACTAACTCACATACCAACGCAGCAAGTTATTAAATAATAGCTTGTAAAGACAAAATATTTTATAATACAAATATTCTTCTAAGAAATAAAAAAAATATAAGCCCAAAATATTTAATATTACAGACAGCCAAACCAAGAAGGTCAAGGCGTAAGATAACGTTATCAACAGTAACCCTGCTTTATCGGCATATTCTATTCTTTATGGGGTTGTTACGATTTTCCATAAAGTTTACCCTCTGTTGTTAGATCTTGAGATATTTATATACTGTTTTACTTAGTTTTACTTGATTTCCTAGCACTTAAGCTATGTCTACAGATAGACGAATGCTACTTGCAACCGGTAGGTATCAGCTGCAGATAAGGATCCTGGAGACCTAGTGTTAATACATTCCATTTTCCACTTTCCACAGAATTCTTGATGCATTGCGCGATGAGTGGCAGAACTCAACGACTACTAACGACGACGCGGTTTGCCCCATTACCAGAGTGAAGAAATTAACATATAAATATTTTGTACCCTCGAGTGGGAATCGGAACCACAACTGTGCCTTTATAGCCTCAATTTCTCATTCTTTGACCAAATTTAAAATAGTATGTCAGTCAAGACTCCGTGTTGGTTTCCCCCAATCATCACCGTGCTTTGTCCTATTAGATTGAGGATATTTATTTCACTTTAGTATAAACGTCTAATATCATGTAATAATAGCTAAATAAACTCGGTTTAAGACCTTTGTTGTTTTATCATTTAAAATGCTACTTAAAATTGAACTTTAAAACTTAAGACATAAAGTTTAAAATAAACTATGAGTTAAATCGATTTATTCTTGTTATGAAAAGCTATTGTGCGCAAAGTAATTTTGTAAAATGCCTTACAATTTGTAATTTGTTTTGTATTTGGTTCTTCAATTTTAGCCGACTGTGGATGGCTTGAAATGTGTGCTGAGTTTAGCTATAGCTTTAGGTATTACTTATTTTTTTAGCTTTAACAGACTAGTATTTAAATAAAGATTTGTTAGAAAACTTTGCCCCCATTTTCCAGTTTTTATTTGCTAAAACAATGAACTTACAACGATCGCGTTTATATTCAGATGTTGTTCCATTGCGTTGTCCCCTATTTCAAAGACAATTATTATAATGTCGTAACCACCTCAAAGGCCGGCAACGCACCTGTAGCTCCTCCGGTGCTGCACGGGGTCGTGGGCGGCGGTGATCATCATCAGGTGACCCGAACGCTCGTTTGCCTTGTCCTTTTTCCATAA
>JAKRZM010001103.1:24515-91913 GCA_036379175.1 Heliconius cydno galanthus | reverse complement strand
AAAATAAATAATAAAATTATCGTTTTAAAATAAAACGCCATTTGTAAAGTATAACATAGGCACGCACACACTTACCTGTCAAATAAGAAACGTCGAAATACAAGTATGGATAAAAATCGTGAAATGAAAAAAAAATCCTACGTCCAAGCTGTTGAGGTACGTTGATTCATTTCTTAGGTGTGGGTTTGAAATATATATGTATAGATATACTTATATTATCGACATATAAAAATACATTCAATTGGTTGAATTAAAATCATCAACATTTAAATATATGTAAGTAGACTTTTTATTTAGATTTTTTATATTGAAACGAAGCCCTCTAAAGTAATTAATAAATGTAGATAACTGTGGGTGTAATTAATTAAAGGGCGAGCTGAGTAAAGTTAGATATTAAAGGAAGGGTTCCGTAGAAAAATAAATTTATATAAAAAAATAGCAGCTTCACGTTTTTTCACGTATAATAGAACCTAATGTTAAGAATTCAACGCCTCTTCGTCTTGTTACCAGAGCGACGTTGTAATTACTTTTTCTAGACAGGTAATGTTACGAATCACTCTGATATTTTTTAGCTTCACGCTGTATTCCACACATAGCAAAGGCATGTGGAACCTGGGAACCTAGTATTAAGTACTATTCCCCACTTTTCGCCAAATTCTCGAAGCATTGCGTGTTGAGTGGTGGAACTCAACACTGTGTATTAATCTCGATACCAGAGCGAAGAGATGAAACTATTAAATATTTTATTTCCTGAGTTGGATTGGAAACCACAACCACCGCGCTTACATGCAAACACTGTTTCACTGCGCCGTGGTGGCCTCTCGTTTTTTACACCAACATTTTTAATAGAGAACTCTCTACGAAAAAAGCGGATATCCGTCACTGCGGTTAGGACTAATTAATACTTGTTAGATACAAAGACAAGAATAAAGTGCTTTTCTTTTTTAAAAGCTATCTGATAAGTTAAAGTGAATTTTAAACTATCCAATATAAAAATATTTTTTATATTAAGAATTCTTATCAGCCGTTTCTGAGATTAGCGCGTCCAAACAAACAAATTCAACTTTATTATATTAGTATAAAGCTTTCAACACGCTGTATCCCACTTGCCACCGAATTTTTCAAGGTATTGAGTGTAGCGAGTGGCGTAACTCAACGCCGGTGCTTCAACCTTGGTGCCAGAATTTATGTCAAAAATAAAATCTCGCAATAACATTTGTAACACATAGCTCTGTTTATGTCGAACATAAACCTTATGACACAATTAAACACTTTAGTAAATGGAAGGCATCGTCACTGAGATTTATGATCCGGCACGTTGTAATAAACTTACAATGGTTATGAGTTCTGTTCCTTTTTTACCCGATTGCGCAATGCAAAGGAAGGTAATGTGTTTATATGTTAAATTGTAATAAAAAAGTGTGATATAAGAAACAAGCGTGTGACTATAAACGCGACAGATTGTGGGTTCGATTTCCACTTGACGAAATAAAATATTTAGTATCATCATATAATTTCTAGGCTCTGGTAACGACGCAAAATGTGCGAAAGTGTCTTGATGGGAACGGGCTGTCTTAGCACTACGTTCCCGGCGTGATATTAAATACAGTGTAAAGAACGCTCTAGCACTAATAGAGAATTTTCATATTTCGTACTGAAATGGAAAAAAAACAGTACCCACTCAAAGTCCTCGCAACCTTGCGAGCGATGACTATTAATATATAAAATAATTATGTAAATAAACACACAGTTATAGCCGTATCCAAATAATATTGTATTTTACGAATCCATTACTTCTGGCATATTAATTGGTAATTTGTTTCTATATTTACTACCACTTTCCTTTTAATAAAAGCCAAAATGACAATATCTTTATCATTTATTTTACAGAGTAGAGAAAACATCGTCATGGCACAGTGACATGTGTGTATGTTAATCTTCCCGCTCTGGCAGACAAAGCACGACGCTAGATCGAAATATTTTGAAAATTTTGGGCGGTGTGTGGGGAACGGAGTGTCCTAACACCAGGTTTCTTTTGCCTACATTATAATAAAAATATCTTTTGACTGTNGCGCCTTTGTGGTTGGTGTATTGAATGCATATAAAATTAAAAGAAACAGATTCGTCTTTTTTTCCGCATATTCTTCTGCGATATTATATTGTTTTAAATAATAGATCAAATATTTTTTGAGGCCAGTAGTGGCGCAGACAAACACGACAGGTTGTGAGTTTGATTCCCACTTGAGGGAATGAATTATTATTTATTAATATTTTAATTTCTTCGCTCTAACAGTATTAATGTAAAAGCGCGGTGCAGAGTCCGCCATTCAACATGCAACGCCTGCAGAATTCACCGGAAAGTGGCGAATGAAAGTGGAAGTGTCTTAATGGGAACCGAGTGCCTTAACATTAAGTTCTCAAGTTCCAAAACATATTTTACGTACACTATCCTATCAAAACGGAGAATAACGAATGAACCTTAATCCTGTAGTCCACACGGATTGTTCATTTCATATAATAAGCACGTTTCACGCATCTGTGACCTTAAACAAACTTTCAACAGACATTTCAAAGTTTCAAAAAAGCTTTTGAAACGTGGAAATCCGCAATTTGCCATTACAGCTTATTTTTAAAGTTTCTTTATCTCGAAGTTTGTATTTTTACCTCAGTTTTTTTTCATTGTTATTGGAATAGTTTTTTTATATTGTTTGTTTAGTATAAACTTTCTTAGATTGTAAATATAATATATTTTTTCTGGTGTTTGGTCTATGACAATATTATTTTTTTTATACAGACCTTGATTACAGCTATGGTTTCGAGAATTATGGAATAAGCAGTTCTAGTAGCAAGACAGAATGCGGTGTTGGGAGCTTCCACTCAACACACTAATGTCTCGGAAATTTGTGGGAAGTGGGAAACGTACAACAAATCTCTTTTTAACTTTTAATTAAAGTACAATAAACATAATGACGTATAAATTATATATTACAGTATCCTCAAATATTTAAATTTAGAACTAACTTATTCCGTCTTTCATACCATTATTCTATTTTTTTGTTTCAACCAAAAAGAGCTGACAGTATAAAAAAACTTCGTATAAAGTTGTGACCGAATTGAAACTTTTGCTTGGGGACCAATTAGTGAATTTACTCGGGACTTAGTAATTTTGTTTCAAAATACTACTTTATCTTTATGAAGTACGTCTAAAGATGAATAAACTCATTTATCTTTTTTCCTGTATCTATTTAACAGGGTAGGCAGAGGGAACCTGGTGATGATATATTTCGTTCCCCATACACCGTCGACTTTCGAGAAATTGCTTTCTTCGTTTCTAGTTCGAAGAAATGAGAATAATTAATTGAACTGAAGCGGAATCGAAACCGTCGTATTTACACCCCCTATTATATGCTGAGGAAATGAAATATTGAATATTTTCATGTCTTCGCTCTTAGCTGAGGCAAAATGCAGCGTAGAGTTCCGCCAATCAACACGCAATGCTGGCAGATATTGAGAAGCGGAGTGTCTTATCACTAGGCTTTTTGCATAATTATTTGTTAATCTACTTGAAATTTGTGAATAGTAAAGTAGTAACTACTGAATCATTTTTCTAGTACGTACCTGAAAAAAAGTAATTATAGTTATATTTAAAATACAACTGAAATATGGATATTTCAGTATTTAATGTGAAATTTTAGTAGCTTTTATAAGAAAGTGTGTTCGTTTGTTATGCTTTTACTCATAACTGATGATATTATTTAGTATAGTATTCTAATATATTTTAATTAAATTGCATTAGTTGCCCATCGAAGATTCTTCATCGTTAAGACAAATTATTGAGAGGCACTCGATTCTCAATATTATGGTTAAAATTGTAATTTAGAATTCATCAATCACGGTGATTGATGGGTGACACTGTATTACCCAATAACAAATACATAGCCGTAATTGCTTAAGTATTTAGCGTTAAAATAAATTTGTAAAACGTATCAGCAGGTTCTAGGTAAACATTCCTACTAATAATTTAGAAAAACAGTAAAAAAAGGTTTTTTTAGACTGTACTATTAGACTAGTCTATAATTTAGATCTCTACTACTCTATAATTCCGACTAGATGGAGACAACCTAAGCCTAAAATAAATAGACACTGAGGCCGTTCTCTCGTATAAACAGAACACTCTGTTCCGTTCATTCCCCCAAGTACCCACGTGCGGGAACGGAACGGAACGAACGGAACCACCACCACACACAACGGAACCATCCACATTCAAAACGTTATTATATAAAAAAATCATGCGAATTTGAACCTACATACATTACATATAGTTAAATACTTTCCAATTGAGGTACAAGACCTTTAGTTTGATCGGTACAATTATTTTCATGTCATTCACTATTAAAGTGACATTTGAGTGAAGCGGGTGGAGCTTTGAGGAAGATTGATAGGATGAAAGTATATTATAAAATGTAATATTAATCATCTCGTTGTATATTAAAACCATAGTAACTCAATTGCAATGTTCGACTTAAAAGAGGTTACAGGTTCAATGCTCATTGGTGGCGACCATAAATTTGGAAGTATTTTCACTTTCTTGGTGAAATTCTTTGGTTTTTGAATGCGAAATGGAAAATAGAGTTTAGGGCTTTCGCGTTTACCCTAAGAATAAGAATGATTTCTTCAAAAGCAGCCAAAATATACTATCTAAAACCGATTGAATCCCCTACCATTTGTTTTATATTTCAAATAGAATACCCACATAAACTACTAAACACCCTCTTTAAACAAAAGCCTGATACGAGTACCCTCGTCCCACATGATTATACCGTTCTTGACATTTAAAAGCAATAAAATTTCGTTATAAATCTTTTTTTTTGGTTGAAAAATTATATTTATTCGTCACATCATATTGACGACATCATGGTGGCACTATCGGGATGCCAGTGTGAGATTTAAAACCGTAATATATTATGATTTTATCTTTTTTATCTTTTTTTACCTCTTTTATCTCTAGCGAGGTAGTCAGAGAGAACGGAGCGGCAAACGCTACGATCGACGAGATATTAAATACGCTACAGGGGTCCTCATGCTTGATCTTCCTCCAGTTCATGCAATGCCTCTATACTCAGTGAAAAGTAAGGTATGGAAGTGTCTTAATGGGAACGGGGAATCTTAACCTTAGGTTCCCAGGTTACCTCTGCCAATTCTGCTTGGTGCACGATGAAGCATAAAGCTAATACAGTCTAGTCCTTAAAGTTGCTCCAATGCTAAATCAAAAAATTCTATATTCCATATATTTAATTGTATGTACGAGTATAGCTAACACAGGATGAACATAATCTCGTTCATTCTAGGTTAAAGCACGATTTGCTAGTTTGCTTTGGATTTGGAAAATGGGCATAACGTTTTCAATAGTTTACCGTTTATATGAGTTTTCATAATGTTTTTGTATAATCTCTAGTGTAAAGAAATCAAACACCTCGAGGCTTTTACAGAACTTATATTTCTTCCAGGGCTAAATAACATTAGGCTTGTACAATTTATATCACAGGACTTTTACAGAACTTATACTTCTTCCAGGGCTAGATACCATTAGGCTTGTACAATGTATATCTTAAATTATAATACAATATTTTATTCTAGAGGACCACTTTCCTCTTCAGCTCCAAATCTAATAATGCGCATCAGAATTTTCAACACATCAAGCGTCGCGCTAGTTCTATGTATAAATTTTCAAATATATCTTTTTATTAAACAAAGAGGTTGATTTACATTTTTCTATAACAAATTATCGTAAATATAAAAACTATTTATATAAAATCATTACACTAGTAATGATAAAAAATAATTATAGCCCCTGATTAGTGAATTTTTCTTTCAAATTTTCGCTCTGATAACAAGATAAAACGCAATGTTCAGTTTCACCATTCAACACGCAATGCCTCGATAACTAGACGTCTCGTGGGGGACGGAGAGTCTTAACACTAGTTTCTCTCTATTCTACAATATGCGATATATACCATAAGGTTAAAAACAAAAGCTTACATTATATAATCCCACACATACTACATATACTCGTATTATATCTAAATAAAATCTATAATAATTCTACCAACCACTTATAGGCACTGAAAATTCAATGGCCCCAGAGTGGCTCACTACATTCTATTATAATCGGAATATGGATTGTGTTGGCATAATTCCTGCCTTTATTCCCTGTAACATAACTATTGAAGCTTGCTTCGTGGTAGTTATATAATAATTCTAAACTCATATTATAAAGCTGAAGAGTTGCTTCGGTTTAACTCTCTCCTAATAGTGATGGTCGGCACTTTTTAGCATCATATTGTATCCTACACATAGCAGCATTATGCATAAAGAAGCTGGGAACAGTGTTGAGACGGTCACTTCCTCACTTAAGACTTCCGTTTTTCACTTACCGCCGAATTATTAATTTCTGTATGTTGAGTGCTGGAGCTGCGCTTTTCCTCTTTACCAGAGTAAAGAAATGAAAATATTAAACATTTTACTGCCTCTAGTGTAAATGGGACCCGTAACCGTTGCATTTACAGTCACATGCTTGTACTCCTGCGCCAGGATGTATTGGTAACATTTACACTAATATCCTAAATATTTAATATACAATAGCCCGACAAAAACCTGTTGAAAATTGTTTCAATCCTTCTTCGTTAAAATTTAAACAGTAAAAGCTAAAAAATATTGTTTTACAATTTTTTAAAACAAAAAAAAAAGGATATTCCATGTTCAAAATGGAGGTTCCGGCAACATCAAAGTAACATTCCCACGGACGCGGCGATTACATGCCCTTTAATTAGGACAGTGAAAGTTGAAAAGTTATAATGGCTTGAAATAATGACTTAGGGATTTTAGTTACGTTTAAATTATTTTGAAAGCGACGATGATAAATATACCCTTCCATGGAACGGGCTAACGGAAGTGTTTTAATAGAAACGGAGTATTTAAATACAAGGTTCCCAAATTCCCTCTGCCCACCCTGCAATGTGCGGGATACAGCGAGACGCTAAAAATATATATATATATATATATTTGTTTATAAGTATGTCATTGTCAGCCTATCGTATGCAAGTGGGGCAGTGCCTGGGTATAAACGCGACGGCTGTCGGTTCGATTCCTATTCAAGTGAACTCATTATATTATCCATGTCCCCCTTTAACAAGACAAACCACGGCATTGAGTTACGCCATTCAACACGTACTATCTCTAAAATAGAGCGGTGCATGATGAACAGGCTTCCCTCTGCCTCGCCTGCTATTTGCGGGATACAGCTTAAGCTAAAATCTATATAAGTACAAGATATAGGTATATAGGTCCTACCTCTCTACCTCGCGTTAAGACAGGTTCGTTTAATTTATAGAACAATTAGTACAACCCTCGTTGTATCCAAATACTTACCTAAAGGTATAGCGATGCCACAACATCAATCTTCTAGAAGAATGGCTTATGTATAAGATAAAACATCTATTGGAATTAATTGTAGTTGTGCTTTTTTTTAGTTTCACGCTGCACATATTAGGGCAGGGTAGAGGGAGTAGTAGTACCTAGTGGTAAGACACTCTGTTCTCATTCAGATATTTCCGTTGACCATTTTGCGTTGAATTCTGAAGGAATACATATTGAATGGATTGGAGAAATTGAGAAAAATATTTATAGATAATAGTAATTGTGGCGCAGCGGCACAACGGTGTGACTGTAAAGCGACGGTTGTGGATTCGATCTCCACTCGAGGAAGTGAAATATTTATTTACGTTTATTTTTTCTATTTCTTCGCTCGCGCTGCAAAGCGCGGCGTTGAGTTCTGTCAATGCCTCAAGAATTTGGCGAAAAGTTTGAACGGAGTGTCTTAACACTAGGATCTATGTTTTTTTTATAAACATTCTGTGGCAAATATGCCGTAGGTACAAACATTGTAGCAGAAAAGCTTTAAGTATTAAAACATACACATATGTCACTCGACGTTGACATTCTTTGCGACTTAGAGTTTTATTACAGNAAAAAAAAAAGGATATTCCATGTTCAAAATGGAGGTTCCGGCAACATCAAAGTAACATTCCCACGGACGCGGCGATTACATGCCCTTTAATTAGGACAGTGAAAGTTGAAAAGTTATAATGGCTTGAAATAATGACTTAGGGATTTTAGTTACGTTTAAATTATTTTGAAAGCGACGATGATAAATATACCCTTCCATGGAACGGGCTAACGGAAGTGTTTTAATAGAAACGGAGAGTTTTAATACAAGGTTCTCAAATACCCTCTGTCTACCCTGCAATATGAGGGATACAGCGAGACGCTAAAAATATATATATATATATATATATATATATATATTTGTTTATAAGTATGTCATTGTCAGCCTATCGTATGCAAGTGGGGCAGTGCCTGAATATAAACGTGACGGCTGTCGGTTCGATTCCCATTCAAGTGAATTCCTTATTTTATCCATGTCCCCCTTTAACAAGACAAACCATGGCATTGAGTTACGCCATTCAACACGTACTATCTCTAAAATAGAGCGGTGCGTGATGAACAGGCTTCCCTCTGCTATGTGCGGGATACAGCTTAAAGTAATATCTATATAAGCACAAGATATAGGTATATAGGTCCTACCTCTCTACCTCGCGTTAAGACAGGTTCGTTTAATTTATAGAACAATTAGTACAACCCTCGTTGTATCCAAATACTTACCTAAAGGTATAGCGATGCCACAACATCAATCTTCTAGAAGAATGGCTTATGTATAAGATAAAACATCTATTGGAATTAATTGTAGTTTTATTATTAGTTTCACGCTGCACATATTAGGGCAGGGTAGAGGGAGTAGTAGTACCTAGTGGTAAGACACTCTGTTCTCATTAAGATATTTCCGTTCACCATTTTCCGTTGAATTCTGAAGGAATTACATATTGAATCGATTGGAGTAATTGAGAAAAATATTTATAGATAATAGTAATTGTGGCGCAGCGGCACAAGGTGTGACTGTAACGCGACGATTGTGGGTTCGATCCTCACTCGAGGAAGTGAAATATTAATTTACGTTTATTTTTTCTATTTCTTCGCTCGCGCCGCAAAGCGCGGCGTTGAGTTCTGTCAATGCCTCAAGAATTTTGCGAAAAGTTTGAACGGAGTGTCTTAACACTAGGATCTATGTTTTTTTTATAAACATTCTGTGGCAAATATGCAGTAGGTATAAACATTGTAGCAGAAAAGCTTAAAGTATTAAAACATACACATATGTCACTCGACGTTGACATTCTTTGCGACTTAGAGTTTTATTACAGCCATAAATTAAAAGGCGTAACATTGCTACAGTAATTATGCCGGGAAATGTATGAAAATTTTTAATTATTATTATAAACATTTAAATTAGTATTATATTTCATTTTAATTTGTTTTTGTTTATCCCTCATTTTAAACCATTTTCCAAATATTTATTTAAACATACAGTTAAAAACAATTTACAGTTAAAATTAACGCAAAACGTTCCACTTGTATAAATTTCACGCATCCTGCATTGCGGATATCGGGTGGCCACGTACGAATTGGCCACGCTGTCCTTACATCTGGAACAACTCGAATGACATTACTATGAAACTTAAATTGAAAGGAAGTTAGGAATATATTATTATAATTAATGAAATGCCTCCAGAATTCGGCAGAAAGAATGAACATAATTTACTTATAACTTTTTCTTTGACTGGAGACCGAAGCCCCAATCGTAGTGTTTACACTCATATAGGTCTCTCAAAAAATGTTTAGATATTCATTATAATCAGCTTCACGCTGTATCCCGCACACAGCAGGGTAGGCAGAGGGAACCTAGTGTTAAGATACTCAACCTTCCTCTTTGTATATCGTATATTGAACTCACATAATTATTATAAATATTTAAAGTACAAAACCCTAAAATAAATTTATCAATTTTAATATGTTCTTCTAAACTATACAATTTCTATAATTACAAAGAAAAGTGAAGAAAGTTATTTTCATCTAATTGCAGATCGTGACCCCTAATCATGTTTGTCCCGAGCGGGAACGACGGCTAATAAACTCTTAATAAGTCCTTGTTAAAAGCGATTTTCTTTGTTTCATTTTATACTAGTTGTCGCCCGCTATTTCATTTTCATGGACTATTAAACGTAAAATGGAAAATTCCGTTTCTTTATTGAAATAATTAGTAGTATGTGGATTGTCTGTCAATCACTCGGTACTAGCTGTCGCCTGGAAAAGGCAAAAGGAACTTAAGACATTCCATTGTCCACCTTCCATCCATTTTTCGAAACATTGCGTGTTGAGTTGCGGAACTCAGCACCGCGCCTTGTCTTTTTACTAGAGCGAGGGAATCAAAAAACTCTATTCCTGAATAGAACCCACGACCATCCAATCAGACACCTCTCCACCGCACCATGATGACCTCAACAAAGGTTAATTAACTCTTAACAAGTCCTTGTTAGAAGCGATTTGCTTTGTTTTTGTTTACATTTTTATAATAATTTGTTTTAAGAGTACTTCTAACGAACTAAAGTGGGTGCAAATCTAATATTAAAATATAATTAGATTCGAGTTGTTTATGGCGAAAAATATAGTATTGAAATTTTGTTAAAATGTTGAAGTAAAGTGGCGTTATTTATATATCGTATATTTTCAATTCAGACTACTAGTTCCTGAGATAAGCAGGTTTAACCAAATACACGCTTCAGTTTCATAATTTAAGTAATTATGTTTCTAATCGTCGAATTGATTGCGGACGACGATTATGGGTTGAAGGCGCCCATCGTAGAAACTAATTGAAAAAGGCTCTCAAAGGAATCGAACCCACAATCATCACGTCTACAGTCAACCCCTAGACTTACTAAGACAGTAAGATTTTAGTAATTCACAAGATAAGTGGTACCAGACAACCGCCATACATTCAGACGGCCAATTGAAGCGAGAATTTGACCGTCCCTTCAATTACTATAACACTTCTATGAATGCGAATTGAAAATTTGTATTCCATATAACGTTATAGTTCTATGGCATTATATTTGCGTTCGTGTCTCTAAAGAATTGGGGGGTTGAAGTTATTTTCTTACAATCTATAAATTTTATTTTCTTTTTATTACTTTCATTTGAAATTGGCTTGAAGTCTAAATAATCCAAAGAGCTACGTTTTTCTGTTTATTGTTATTTATTGACTTCACGCTATGTAACGCTAACTTAAGGGAACCCAGCTTATGTGTATGTCCACTAAATAAGATAAAACTAAAGAGTTACATTAAAATGAGTGAAAATCTTGAAAATCAAAGTTCCTATTATATTGTAATAACAAAATTTCCCAAAACAAAGGGAGTTGCTATATTATTAATTGTTCACTTAAAACGTTTTCCAAGTTGTCTGAGACGTGCTGGACTTTCTCGTTAAAGCTCTTTTGAACTGAACGCTAATATTGACTTTTGTTCTATATTTTTGGTAGCTTTTTCTTAAAGCTTCTGTTTCTTCAAAGTTGTCTTTTGTTAACTGAAACAATTGATGCTTAATATAGTACTGTATTATAATTTACAGGCCATCGTGGTGTAGTGGTGCAGGGGATTGCAATGCAATGGTCATGGGTTCGATCCAATTAGTATATTCAAATTACTTCCATTTTTCTAATTTGATGTAACAAATTATATAGAACAGAACGTGGAGTATGTAGTGTCTTAACACTCTCTGCTTGCTCCGCTATATGCGGGAATATATGATAAATAGAAAGACGTAATATGAAAAAAAGCGAATTAAAAATTAAATGCTGTTGCCATAACCACCAAATAAAAGCCTTAAACGTATGGCGATGACGTTTCTCATCGAGAAGCCACGTGACCTCACTCATGCCAATTCTATACATTTCGGACATTCCATTAGCGTTATGGAAAATTGAACGATCACTTCGGAGTTGTCACGCCTACCGTAAAAAAATTGATATACATTAATATAAGAAGTGTAACTATAGCCTTGATAACCATCAATGGGTGGGTCCCAAGTGGGAATCAAGTGGGAATCAAGTGGGTTGATTCCCACTAGGAAGAAGAATATTTATTCCTTCTGTCACTTAGTGAAAATATTTATTTTTCTGGTACTAAAATAAAGCGTGGCATTAAGTTCCACCGCTCAATGTCCAATGTCTCGCAAATTGTACGGAAAAGCACGAATAGTGATATTACACTATTAGAGGGTCAATCTAGTGTAAAATCACTTCTTTTCGTGTTGGGGGTGCTGAAGCTAAAAACAAAGTTTTTAGTGAGTGATTTTAATATACTAGATTTAAATTCAAAATATTATTTATTCATATACTTTTGCAAGCTCGTATGACTTATGGGTCTCACTGGGCCACGACGACCTCAATAATATAACAATATTAAAAACTTCGATTAAAAATTAAAATATTATTTATTAGATTTTTTTTGGCTTCACCCTCTATCGCACATACTTATAGCAGGCAGGCAGGATAGTCAAAGTCAAACAAGGCAGAGGGATCCTGAACAATTTGTGTTAAGATCCTCCGTTTTCATTGAGACACTTCAGTTCCCTCCTTTCCCCCAAATTCTCGAGGTATGTTTTGTGGCGGAACTCAACGCCGCGCTTCTCACCAGGCTCTTCACTCACCAGGCTGAGGACATGAAGATATTAAATATTTCTTTTGCTCAAGTGGGAATAGAACTCACAACCGTCGCGTTTACAGTCGCAAGCTTACACCCCACGCCACGACCGCCTCTACCAATTATCATATAAATCGTAAATGAGGTAGATTGTGTTTGCAACCACTACATTGACCCATTTCCTTTGTATAATAACACCGGTGACATTACAAATTAAAACGGACGTGAGTATTAACGTAGAGGTTTTATATTAATCTCATTTATAATATTAATTATGATTATAATTTTAATTACTACATTTTAGAGGCCAGGCGTGGCGCTGTAAAAGCGACTGGTTGTGGGTTCGATTCCCAATCGAGGAAATTCTTAACAAATATTGTTTGTCCTCCTGCCTCCAGAATTCGGTAAAAAAAAAAATATATTTGATAGTAAAAAGTATTTTCGTTTTAACGCCCCCATTAAACAAAGAACAGTGTTGATTTCAGCCACCAAATTAGCATGTAGCACCTCTAAAATGGGGGGAAACTGTGGAAAGAGTATCCTAAATAACCATTAACTACAGAATAAAAATGTGAAAGAAAATCATCCAAACATGGTTAATAACAATAGGTACATTATCTTAAAACTGTTAGTAAAAGATTAAATAATTCATCCCCTCGAGTGATAATCGAACCCATAACCTACGTGCTTAAGGTCAGATGCTACCCCACTTTGCCACAACCTCTATTTTGAACCATAAACCGCTATACAATAATTTCATAGCTCAAATATTCATATGGCGTTGCGTTTGATATGAAATGTACCGCAATTGGGCTTAGATATTGATGGTATTCCCTTATGTCATTTTGTGGCATAATATATGTTTATATATATGTATGTACATATATTTATTTATGACTATCATGGCTCAGTGGTTCTTTTAAAAATATTTTCTTTTCATTGCCCTAATAAGAATTTTTATGGTTTTTTTTTATCTAGCTTTCATACTTTACGTTATTTTAAATGTTTTAATACGAATTACTAATAACAAATTCTATTCTAATCTAATTTAACAACTTCTATATTAAGCATCAATTGTTTCAGTTATATTTACTATTTTATAGACTTATTTATAAAATTTTTCAAGATCTACAATTTTCTTGTACATTATTCTGATGATAAATAAGAATTCTACGTCAATAGCTAAAACCATTCTGGAACATACTCGTACTTTGTAGAATTTCTCTGGAGATTCTCTTTTTGGTTTAGTTTCTGACTATCGTAATTTAAATTTATTGAGAGGGTATTGACAATGCAACAAAAGTATTTGAGGCCAGTCGGGGCGCAAGCGTTCGACTGTAGAAGATTATGAGTTCAATTCCCACTTGGGGGAATAAAATATTTAATATGGCCGCGGTTTAAAACTAGTTTAAAATAAAATAAATATTTTTATTTAGATTTCTGTGCCTATATAAATACTTAGTTAAATATAAACAAACGTAAAAAACAGAATAGACTGTTATTTCTAATGACATAGTAGTTTCATAATTCAGAAGGATATTTTATGTAAAAAGTTTTACTGAAATGAAATAATCGATATTCCCATCAAACTCAGTGATTCGTGACTGGTTCTGCCATCTTCATTAATCAACGTTGTAATAAAAAATTGTAATTTTCATTATACTTTGTATTAGAAAGTTCCTATGTAATGCGAGTTATTCCAAATTCTACCAATTTTGAGGCATTATTTTTATGGTTCTTTGCACTTCTACTACTTTTTTGAAAATCTACTTCTAAGTTAGTTGGTTGTTTCAACCAATTTTTACACTATTAAACTTCTGATTAAAACTGTCCACAATTATCGTATTTCCTTAACTTCGCCATGATGGCCTTATTTTGTTTTCTGCTTCCAACTGCATCCTGCATAGAAGAAGATGAACAGAGAGAATCTCATATTAAGTCACTGCATTCCATATTTTCTGCCCGAATTTAATACAGCCAGTTGACAAAATTTACTCCAACCAGGATTACAATTCATTACAAAGCTTTCAAACAAGATACAATTACTCTACCGTATCAAACACCTAAATGTAATTTAAGATTTTCTATAGAAATATGTAAAATAGGGATTAGGCCGTTGTAGCGCAGTGAGAAGCATCTAACGCGATCGTTGTGGGTACCATTCACCACCACGGGAATTAACTATTTTCCTTTCCTCGTTCTGATAACATGACAAAGTGCAGAATTGAATTCAATAACTCAACACGCGAAATCTCGAAAGAGAATAGAGCTTCTTAACACTAGGTTCCCTCTGCCTACACTGATCTACGGTAAAGAGCGTGAAGAAAAAACGGTTCCCTAAATAAATATAATAAAAGATTTTCTATAGAAATATAGATAATGGTCGTAGTCATAACCCTAATTGGTAGAACCGCATCGAGTTAGTTATTCACAGATTGTAAGTCGACAGAACCTACGTATCACTCGTATGAGAAGGTAGCTTTGAATGGGCAAGTGTGCTGGAATGGTGTATAATTAAATATTATTTTTAAAGTGCACATTTTTTGTTCTCAATTAAATCTGTATGTTTTAATAAGCTTTCTTTAACATGCTTTTGTTAGGTCAAACTGTAAATAATAAGTAAAATATAATAATTTGAATTACACGCACTTCTAATTATTGTATCATCATGAAACTTGGAGATGACTAGAATATTATGATACCATCGAGCTGTTCTGATAATGAAACTGAAAGATGGCTGATGGAGCCTTGGACTGACGTCTAGTAAATATATCGAGATCGGCTCATTGCATTGGTATTTCACAGGGTAAAACTATTAATTTGTAAAATATTAAAACTATTGTTTTTATTATGGGGATACAAGTATAGTGGTCAATACTTGAACAGGACTGCATCTGGTTGCCATCTTTATAAATTCGAAATATATCCAGGGAAGTATTTTAATGAAAAATATTATTAAATAAAGCATTTTCTTGGCATATATAGAAAAGAATACGTACCATAGTAATGTCATTATTTTCTCATTATCTTCATAATACTTAGAAAATATAAATTCGTCCTCCATATTTAATTTTTTATAAAGAACATAGAGAAATCAAACTAAATTAAGTATATATTATAATTATACAAGGACCATGAAAACTATAAAAAAAAGTATGTTATTTTAATATTCTTGTTTCAATTTCACACTATTTCCCGTTCGTTGCCTGTTTTTAGCTCGAAGTAGAGTGTTCTAAAAAAAATGTCGTGCTCATTTTGATGTGTCTTAGTATGAAATAGTAAAAAATATATTTTTGAGGCCATATTTAATTTTTTTTAACTTGATCGAATACTATCCTGAGCTTAAACACACACCGGTCGATCGACCTTCAGAGCTCGCGCCCTCCGAATTTGTGGCACACATTTCCATTCTCCGGAAGTTTTGATTCTTCGCTACCACGTTACATATAACATACATACATATATATATTTGTTTTTGATTTATGTTCTATTGTTTAGACAATTCCATTGTAAACAATACGTTATTTTATTATTGTTTATTTTGTCGCTATTGTGCTGTTAATTAAGTATTTTTGGAGCAATCGTCATTCATACCATTCATGAATTAAATACTCGTAGATATTTAATAATAGTAACTCTTTATTGTACACCCAAGAAAAGACACAAAAAATACAATAAAATTATATAAATGTACAAAAGGCGGCCTTATTGCTTAATAGCAATTTCTGCCAGGCAACCTTAAGGCAGAGGAAATAGCAAATTAAGACATGGATATTTCCACTCCGTTCCCCACTTTCCATCTCAATTTTCGTGACATTGCATGTGTTGAGTGGCGGAATTCTTTTTAAAAATTATAAATAATTAATTCCTCCTAGTGGGAATCGAACCCACAACCGCGTTTCAGTCACACGCTTGTGCCCCTGCGGTACTACGAGTAATACCAGCACTAAGAGTTTTACAGAAATTACTAAATTCTGCCTTCACTACGGTATTCTAAGATCGTTTTACACACTAGAGACCTAAGTGCTAATAATTACATTTATTTAGAATTCCCCCCACATCTATCGGAGAAGCGGACGGGATCAATTTGCAGGCAATTTTGTTAAATCCCTATCAGAAGACCCTTTAGGGTATAATTGACCTTAAAGTAATTAGCTTAGGACCCAAAATACTGTGAAGCATTTTCACATACATTAGTATTCATGGGAGCTATCTTGAATCGGACGTTTCTTGTATAAAGAAATTTTTGAAACAAAAAGGAGTAGATTTATTGGTTCATATTTTTTTGTATACGATTTATTGGTTTGACTAATATAATAATATTCATATATCGCTTTCGCGATTATTTTATTTTTCTCAACTTAAGTAAAATGAAATAATTACCATTTCCCTACACGGTAGGCATTGGTTTCATAATTGGGCGGGAAGTGTGAAACAGAGTGTCCTAACACTAGGTTCTTCATCTCAAAGTACCTTTGTCGTTGAGTGCCCCAACTTATCAACCCCACAATGTTTAGAATTTGGGAGAAAAGTGGAGAAATATCCTACCACTAAGTTTTCTACACCAACAGACGCTAAACAAAAAAAAGTTAACTTAAAGTTAAAAAATTGTATCTGAAATCGTGTATCTCTGGCATGTACCCAATACTTACGCTTCATAGAATTATAAAGAGCCTTGTAATTCCCAGCTTTTCACATAATAGCCTGTAGTGGCTCCCAAATTGACCGAATCGTCCTTTATTTTCAGTTCATTTAAATTCGTCGAGAATTTCAGCGTACATTTGTCGAGACGGTAGGAATAAATTTCAATATTAAAACAAGTCTCAAATTGTTATTTGTTTTGATCGTCAGGCTTCTGTTATACTTGGGGTAAATAAATCGCGACAATTAGGTCTCTGTACTCTCCGTTTTTATCTAAATTAAGACATTCTTGCTCTGATCAACATCGCATACTATTTGGATTCTTGTAAAATAATAATATATTTTTTTAGCTTTACACTTTATCCCATCCCTTAGTAGGGTAAGCAGAGGGAACCTGGGAACCTAGTGTTAAGACACTCTGCTCCCATTATAACAATTCCGTTCTCCACTTTCTGTTGAATGGTGAAGGCATTGCGTTGGTGGTGGAACTCAAGGCTGCGCTTTGTGTTGTCAACAGAGTAAGAAAATTAAATTATTTCACTGCCACGAATGAGAATCGAATCCATAAACGTGTCACCGTATCGCTGTGCAACGATTGCTAGTGGAACCGATTTCCCAAACCGAAAAATAATAAAAAAATTGTCAAGACGATAACTAAACTTTAGCCACAATGAGGTTTAGTCGTATCGTTATTAATAGCACCATTTGATGTCCCGAAAAAAAGAGCAGAGAGTGGAGAACAATGTGTCTAAACACTGTCTCTCTTTACCTTCCCTGCTATATACGTGATATGGTGTAGAGCTAAAAAATAAAAGGCAAAAACAGATTTTACAAACTAATCCAACAATGCATATACCACGGTTCACGTTGAAAAACGTGCAACTTCCTTTTTGTTCATTAGTATCTGACGCCTCTCGCTCTGTCTCCGTTCCAATTTATTTGACTTTGTGCAATTTTCTTTCTAGCTAAGACATTATTAAGTGAATTCAATTAGTATATAACACTGGGTAAGTCATGGTGGTGGGTTCTAATCCCAATCGAAGAAATTAAATATTTATTATTTTTGTTCCGTTTACGAAGTGAAGCGCGGCGTTTATTTCTGCTGCTCAACACACCTCCACTTTATGGGAGAAAGTGGGCATCGTTGATGTCTTAATTGGATGGGAATGTCTTAAAACTAGATTCCTATCCTGCAATGTGCGGAACACAGGGAGTATCTGCACCCTACTATAGGCAGGTCGATTTCTATTTTGAGATGTTTTTTTATCAGCTTCACGCTTCATCTCTCCTTAGCTTTTGCCTGAGGTTTCGCTAACTTGGTCAAATAGAAATACTAGATATTTTGTTCTCCACCCTTCTCTCATATTCAAGACATTGTGTTTATGCAGAGGAAATTATCGATTATTATTACTATAATCTTTTCCCAAATAGGGATCAAAATCACCTCCCAACGATATAGTCAATAAATTATTTGTTCTATCGAAATCGAAATCACCTTCGTTTATGTAACGGGACAACCCAATAAAATTGACATACGACGTGCACGTACTATTCAGATAACTACAACTCTTGGACGTGTTGGGAGCCTCGGACTATTATATTTCATTTTAAATGTTTTTTAATGTTTTAGTATTCCGTAGCCAAATGGTTAAAATGGATCCCTTATAGATTCGTCATATATATCTGTTTGTCTGTCTATCAGTCTGTCTCTCTGCTTGTCACAGACAGTTTATTCCGAAATATTGACTCTACATTTAAAAGGTACGTTCTTACTATTTTTATATAAAAGTAACTAAAATAATAACTAGGGAACGGGATGTTTTAGCACTAGATTCCTTCTGCCTAACTTGTCATATGTGAGATACAGAATAAAGCTAAAAAAAATACTGCAAATTGCTTATAAATAAGGTACCTTTACATTCCAAAGCCAAATTCACAATAGTTTATTTTAAATTTACACAAAACGACACAAATATAGAACCTATTACAACGTGATACGGGCTATATTATTGTTATAAACATCTAAATACTATGGAATTTTGCCAAATTTCAGGTACCACTTAAATTTCCGCTACATTTCGTTTGAAAACCTTTGACCCCCTTTTTCTTGTATTTATATCTAAATAAACAAATTTTCTTAACTTTCACGTTTTATCCCGCGTAGCGGAATAGGCAGTGGGATACCAGAGTTAAGACTCTCCGTTCTCCAATTTGCACCTGATCCTGAAACATTGTATGCTGAGACAAAAAAAAATACAAAACACTCTCTCAGATGGGGATTGAACCCACAACTGTCAAGCTTACAGTAATATGCTGTCAACATAAAGTACCAAAGCTACGCTTTAAGTCTCAATAGGATCTCGAAAGCATTAATTTGCTTTAAATTTCACCTCGTGGTGATAATCTGTACGATAAATTTGGCTTAGTCTCGCCGTATTTCGAGTTCATAAGGAATTTGTAATATGTATTAGAAAATTCAATGGATTTGAATTCCATTTTTTTTTCATTTTTCCTACTATAACAGAGGTACAGCTTATGTTGATTCAGCTATATCTCTCATATAGAGGACAAGTAGTGTCAAGAAACTACGTTCCCCACGCACTGTTCCATTTCCAAGACTATACGTTTTGAGTGGCGGAGCTTAACGCTTTGGCGTGGAAAATATAAATTTTATTCAAATATCTTTCCAAAACCAATGAAAACTGAAAAAAAGACGCGAAAGAAAGTATTGCGTGTTGACTGGCGGAACTCAACGCTACGCTTTGCCTAGACAACAGAGCGAAAAAATGAAAATATATATTTAAGTAAATATTTCATCTCCACGTGTGGGTATCGAACCCACAACCAGTCTATTTTACAGTCCTTTATTAATATAATCTAACTTATATACACAGTTTCACATTCAAAGTTTAATAGAAATAAATCGTCAGGTCAGGATGTCAAAAAAATTAACATGATGAAATAATTATAACGTATGGGCTTCTTCGATAAATGGACTAAGCCATACAAACTACCAAAAAAAAACAATTTAAAAAATAAATTAAAAATATTTCAAATAGAAATTTAGTATTAAACTCCCTTTAAATTCAACTCACGTAAACAATAATCTGTGAGATAAATCCAGCTTAGTTTCGCGTATTCCGCCTTTGCTACTAACAGAGTAGAGCTGTTAGTAATGTAGCATAAATTTAATTTGAAAATTATAATATAAAGTGAGGCTAAAGTAATATAAAAACCGACTGGTTGTGGGTTCGATCCCCACTCGAGGAGATGAAATATTTATTTAAATTTATATTTCCTTTTTTTCGTTCTGGTGTCGAAGCAATGCCTCCATAAACCGGCGGAAAGTGAAGAATGAAATGTCTTAACACTAAGTTCCCTTTGCTTACTCTGCTGTGTGCGGGATACTGCGTGAAGCTGATTTGTAATATAAAGTAGATTGAGGCCGTCATAGCGCAGCAGCACAGTGTCTTACCGTTAACACGACAATTATACTTTCGATTCCATCTCGGGGGAATTAATTATTTCCATTTCTTCGCTCTGGTAACAAGAAAATGTCCAACGTTCAGTTTTGCTACTCAAACCGCAATATATCTAAATTGGGCGGTTCGTGGGAAACGGAGTGCCTTAACACTAAATTTTCCTGTGCCTACTTTTTATTTTTTTTCCGCCTACGTCAAAAAATGAAAACAATACCGTTATTAAAAAAATACGCACCTAAAAGAATCTCCATAGAAACAAATTGTTTTGTGAAATATATTCTGAGCTTATCTAAGCTTACGCCGCAATGCGTTAAAAGCGTGAAAATAGAAAAAAGAAATTATTATTTTTGTACCACATCATCAATACATATTATATATTTCCATTAGAGGGGATATCATAGCGTAATGGAATATATAAAAATTGCATATTTTTTTAGCTCTCCGCATATACTAGGGTAGGCAGAGGGAACTTAGTGTTAAAACACTTCGTTCTCCACTTTCTGCACAATTTACGAAGCATTGTGTAAAGAGTTGCGATACTTAACGCCGCATTTTGTCTATAAGAGCGGGGAAACTAAAATAATTTAATTATTTTAAGCAATTTACAGTATTTACATTTCAATTTCATAAACATCCAATACTTAGAAGCTAATATAAAATTTTAAAATAAAAAAGGTCATATTTCTGTACACGCTGTATCGTGATGCACGTTATATTGCGGGTTGCAACTTTATTAATATGATATGAAATATATTTGCAGCGTGAGACTGTAAGCGCTACGTTGTGGGTTCGATTCCCAGGAGAAATGAAATATTTAATATTTTCATTTTCTCGCTCTAGTAATGAAGCGAAGCGAAGTTCAAGAAAGGACTCCACTTGGGAATTCGGTGGAAGTTAAGGAACGGAGTTTTCTAACTAGGTGCCTACCAAACTATGTGTGGACTACAGCGTAAAGCTAAAAAAATAAAAATCATATAATGTTTCGAACTGCATAATAAAAAATGGAGAACAGTGTCTTGTCACTAAGTTCTCCCTGCTTCTTTCTCTTAAAAATTATTAAAAAAGAGTTAAATTATTAGGCAGAAGGAAATAGTGTTAAGGCTCGCCGTTCTACACATTTAACATTTCTGGATGAACATTTCTGATGGAACTTAACTCCGCGCTGTGTCTAATTAATATTCCTCTATATAAATACGGAATACCGTTGAATTTGGTACGGCACTACTACTATAAAGGCAATGCATTATTGCATTCCCAGTTCGTTCATTGCACGTTTCCTAGAATTTATAGTTGAAACTTACAGGAAATCCTTGTAGAAAGAAATTCTATAGAAATGTTCATAAATTTTCTCAATATATTTCATCTATAGTAGAAGTGTGGCTAATATTTGCTATTCTGTTTTATATGGATGAAATATTACTTTCCAGGTTAAACTTTGCCATTTTTTTAGTTTCACGCTTTATATCTAGCGTGATAGCCCGAGAGAATAGAGCCTCAAATGCAAGTGCAACTCTCCGCACACTTCTTTTGGTCACACACTCATCTACTGTCGTCCACTTGTTTTTAAATAACTAATAAATGATTTTAATATTATTTTCAGATCAAAATGAAGACCCGTGATGTGGTGTTAATATCTCTGCTAAGCCTTGGAGCTGCCGCGGCGTTGTTCGCCGTGGCTGCTTATTTATATATACGAAGAAAAAGGAGAAAGAGGGAAGACGATGAAGACGGTACTAGCTGTGCTATCAGGTATGTTTATTTATAGCATCTCCCATACACATAGACATAGAGCAGGTTAGGCAGAGAACCTACTTCTAAGACACTGCGATCCCTACTTTCCATCTAACTTTTTAGACACTTGAGAGATGAGTAGTGGAACTCAACACTGTCCTTTGTCTGGTTACCAGAACGTGGATGAATTTCTTTCCAGTGAAAATCGAACCTATAACCGTCGCGTGTATTTTTTAACTCTAACGCTGAGTTCACTATGTTTTCCATGTAAATACATATATTTAAGGGATTAACTAAGCCTTATTTACTAACTTTGTATTATCTGTAGTGAATCTTTCGATTAACCCACGCTTGTTCTAACCTTAGTTTTAATTTCAAAACTTTACATCAGATATCATCGCCATGAATCGATAGAGGCTTTCATGACGCAGTAGGACGACGTCAGACTGTGAACGCGATGGTTGTGAGTTCGAATTCTATTTACTCGGGTAAATATTTCCCCTGCTAATAAGACAAATCACGGCGTTAAGTTGCGTGGCTAAGAATGCATTGTTTTGATTTCAGGTAATTGTAAGGTCAAATGTATATATGTTAAGATCAGTAATTTGTTTCTTTCTATTCTTCTCTCCGTATATTAAATGATATTCTGTGAGTTTTTTCTGAGCTGACTTTAAAATTGCTTTAATTACTTTGCTTAGTTATCGAACCTTGGACTTAATTAGTAGTAACAAAGCCTTTAGTACAATAAACTCTTGAATACAAGATAACCTACATAAATAAAGCTTTTTCAAGTCAATAAAGTAAAGGGAAAGGAAACAACGGTCGATCAATCGTTTGTACACTTTATTAGCCCTTGACACTTGCGAGTCAATGACTTACGAGTATATAAACTTTTGATAGGTTTTCTTGCTATACAAAGTGAAACTAAAATTAATTTTCTGTAGTTTAAGAAAAAAATATTCTAAAGGATGTAAGTGGAGTACAGAAGTGTCCTAATGGGAACGGAGTGTCTTAACAACAGGTCCCCTCTACCTATACTTTAAAATTGTTTAAATATTTTTGTCTTTTCCAATAAAATAACTGACCTAAACAAAACAAAAACAGTAACTTATAAATTTAAGCATACAAAGTAAATGTGGAAATAAAATGTTGTGCCTTTTCACAAACTTGCTGTATCCTTGATGTAGATCTTCAGAATATCTCCCCGAGGACTCAAGGAATAATTAAGGCAAACAAAAGACAGCAGTAGGGCTTGTTTTTATAGATGTTTAAGAATTTGGGCAGAAGTTCTAAAATATTTTATCTTTTTGGACATCTTGGCAAAGTACAACGGTGTATAAGTGTAAATACGACGGTACTTAGTTCGTTTCCCACTCGTAGGATTTTGTTTTCAATTTTTCCACTCCGGTAAGACAAAATGTAACGCTATATAGGCGCAACGGCACAAGAGAACAAGCGTTTGACAGTAAATAAGACGGTTGCGAGTTCGATATCCACTTTGGGGAATGTAATATTTAATATATTTATTTCGTCGCTCTGGTAACGAGGCAAAGCGCAACGTTGAGTTCTGCCACTCATCACGTAATGCCTTAAGAACTTGGCGGAAAGCGGGGATTGGAACTATTTTAACATTAAATTCTCAGGTACCATCTGCCCTCCTAGCTATTTGAGGGATACAACGTGAAGCTAAAAAAAGCTAATAACAATAATAGTTTGAAATGGGACAGTATATAAAATATATTTAACATAAGATAATATCTTTCCTAGTGGAAAACATATAAATTGTCAACTAGAAAATAACACGAGCTAGTAGCAAACAAACAGAATTGTAAAAATAATGCCAATGTCGACTTTTAATAATAGAATTGGTTCCGTATTTTCGAATTTCTATTGTATATAAAATATAAGGATAGAATATCGATAGGATAGATATAGAAAACAAGCAAGATATATAATAGCATAAATGCGTAATAATAAAAAAAAAATAAGAATAATATAAGCATTGGAGAGGCCTAAGTCCAGCAGTGCACGAGGACGGGCTGTGATGATGATAAGCAGAAGAGATTTAAGCCCATAACAATCTTCAGACTTATACAACAGCATTAAATCAATTGAAAACTATAACTTAAGTTTACACAAATAATGAAAATAATATCTGGAATTTTAGTATAGTAATAATATGAGAAGAACCCTATATGTCGAGAATTTCCAAGTACTTTATTACATCGTAAAAGTGTTGTTCCTGAGCAGAATGGATTCCACAAACAACGTTTTATACAACTTTTGTTATCTACAGTAAAAAGATTTGATAGAAAGATTTATTGTTAATCGATTTATTTTACTTTTACGCTTACTATTGGGTGAACTGAGAGAGAGTGTTGAATCATTTTGTTTTCTATTTTCTGTATCTTTTTCTATTTTCAGTTTCAAGCATATTACTAGAGCAAGGAAATGAAAATAATAATTTTCTCTATATATAGGAGGGTTTTTGAACTAGGTTCCCACTACTTACTCTACTATATGCGTAGTAATACTTTACAATTAAAGACGTGATTTGCAGAAAATGAGTAAAAATTTAAGAAAATAGGAAATTAGAGTAACAACCAGGAGTATTCCTATTTTATTCTATAAATTCACCAAACTTCTTAAAACTTAGTATAGTTTGCTTGTAGCCTCAACTAACCACGAAATGAGCTAGATCGTAAACCAGAAGTTTCAAGTTAGGGACTTGAATTTTAAATTGTTTTGTAATTGATGCTTGAAAATTTAGTCGACTCAAGACTCATGGCTTAAGAATCGAACCCAAAAATCCAAAAGCCTCTTTTTTACTTAATAATAATAAAATATATTAAAAGCAAAAAATCTTATTTAGAAAAAGCTTTTATTTAAGGAGAATAGGCAGGCAGAGACAGGGTAGGCAGAGGTAACCTAGTGTTAAAACACTCCGTTCCCCACTTTCTGCCGAATTCTAGAGGCATTGCGTATTGAGTGGCAGAACTCAACGCCGTTAATTAAAACTTTAAAAATTTAAACTTAGCCGATTATACTTTTTATTATTCACCATCAACACTACACATATATAATTTATTTTATGGGTTTTCTCTACTTTCTATTAAAATAACAACCATTTTATTTCACCAACTAAAATTACATAAAATTCGACAGTCTAGTTGTACACGTTTCTTAACCTTTTAGAATGGTACGTGACATTGTTAGGAGGCACTTGTACTCTCATAAGAGAAAGGCTATATACACATATATATTAAAAATACTGTATTTGCTTCACTTTAATTATATTGTAGAAATTTGCTATAGCTGAAATTATTCTAGTCTTGAGGTTGTCGTGGTCTGATGATGACAAAAGAACTGTAAACGCAACGGTTTTGGGATCGATTCCCATTTGGGAAAATTATTTATTTAATATTTTCCTTCTCTCGCTCTAGTAACGAGGCAAAACGCGGCGTTAAGTTCCACAACTCAATATGCAATGCCTCCAGAATTCGGCGGATATTGGGGAACGAAAGTGTCATAAAGGGACTTTTTGTATTAATACTTAAGTTAATACTTAAACTTTTTTTTTAAGTCTTCATGGCGTATTTAGTCACTTACAAGGCAGTGTCTCGAAAATTAAGCGGAAAGGCAACGGAGTGTTGTAACACTAGGTCCCTCTGCCTTCCTTATTATATGCGGGATATATTAAACATATTGTTTCACTGGACAAAATAATAAATCTTAAATTATTATTTTATTGGGATTAAAATCCGCTACCATTTCTATATAGAAATTAAATTTTCTAGTTAAAGTTCAAACTGTCAAGTATCATTCGGTACTAATTATATGCTTTCTATGGTAGAGCTGGAGAGACCCTAGACCTAAGCACTTTCAAGCGTCTGGTTTCTTTAGCTTCTAAGTTAAAGCTAGTTTTATTAAGAATTTATGTTTATATATAGCATAATATGTGAATAGAGGCCAGTCGTGACAGACGGACATAAGAGTGCGACTGTGAACGCGACGGGTTGTGGGTTCGATTCCCACTCGAGGAAATTAAATATTTAATATTTTCATTTCCTCTCTCTGATAACGAGGTTAGGCACGGCGTGGACATCCGCCACAAAACGCAACGCCCCCAAATTCGACGGAAAGTGGGGAACGGAAGTGTCTTAATGGGAACGGAGCGTTTTACCAGCATTTTTTAGGTTTCCTCTGCTATGTGCGGAATTCAGCGTGAAGCAAATCCTGCTAATATTTAAATGGAGCTTTCCTAATCTTGCTAAGGTTAACACATACCACCCAATTTTCAAAACATTGCGTTTTAAATGGTGGAACTCATAATAGGTATTTAAATAAGTATTTAAATGTCGTATTTCCAACATAATAAACAGTTTTCGTGCAAAGTAAAATCCACAGTCTGGTCGTATGATAAAGAAAACCGCAAAATAATCCCGCTGGCATTGAAAATGGGATTGCACGTAAATCTCTTATAGTATACTAGTTTTTAATTACGGTTTTACTTGCGTGGTTAAATGGACATAACTGTGAGATGAGAATGACTAAGAATTTGCATAGTTGAATGCGCTTATCTCAGGAACTAGTGGTTCCAACTAGTGGTTGGAAAACATAGCAATATCACTAAACTCTCTATGAATACCCCTTGTTAAGATTTTCTTTTTATTTTTTTTTAGATTCAAGCGTTTATCTCGTACGTAGCATGGTAGGTAGAAGGAAGTCGGAAACCTAGTGTTAAAACACTCTGGAGGCATTACGTGTTGAGTGGCGGAATTCAATACCGCCTTTTTCCTCCTTAATAAAGCGAGGAAATNCGGGATATATAAACATTAAACATATTGATTCACTGGACAAAAAAATACATCTTAAATAAGATTATTATTTCATTGGAATTAAAATCCGCTACCATTTCTATATAGAAATTAATTTTTCTAGTTAAAGTTCAAACTGTCAAGTATCATTCGGTACTAATTATATGCTTTCTATGGTAGAGCTGGAGAGACCCTAGACCTAAGCACTTTCAAGCGTCTGGTTTCTTTAGCTTCTAAGTTAAAGCTAGTTTTATTAAGAATTTATGTTTATATATAACATAATATGTGAATAGAGGCCAGTCGTGACAGACGGACATAAGAGTGCGACTGTGAACGCGACGGGTTGTGGGTTCGATTCCCACTCGAGGAAATTAAATATTTAATATTTTCTTTTCCTCGCTCTGGTAACGAGGTGGAGATTCGCCACTCAACATGCAACGCCCCTTGAATTGTCTTAATGGGAACGGAGTGTCTTAAAAGTATTTTTTTAGGTTTCTCCTGCTATGTGCGGGATTCAGCGTGAAGCTAAATCCCGCTAATATTTTAAAGGAGCTTTCCTAATCTTACTACGATTAACACATACAACCCAATTTTCGAAACATTGCACGTTAAATAGTGGAACTCATAATAGGTATTTAAATATAAATGTCGTATTTCAAACATAATAAACAGTTTTCGTGCAAAGTAAAATCCACAGTCTGGTCGTATGATAAAGAAAACCGCAGAATAATCCCGCTGGCATTGAAAATGGGATTGCACGTAAATCTCTTAAGTATACTAGTTTTTAATTACGGTTTTACTTGCGTGGTCAAATGGACATAACTGTGAGCTGAGAATGACTAAGAATTTGCATAGTTGAATGCTCTCAGGAACTAGTGGTTGGAAAACATAGCAATATAAATCTCTCTCTCTCTCAATGAATATCCCTTAAAATTTTCTTTTTATTTATTTTTAGATTCAAGCGTGTATCTCGTACGTTTGGATACGTATGCGTATGGTAGGCAGAAGGACGTCGGAAACCTAGTGTTAAAACATTCTGGAGGCATTGCGTGTTGAGTGGCGGATCTCAATACCGCCTTTTTCCTCCTTAATAAAGCGAAGAAATGAAAATATTAAATACTAGCGGCTTGACCGCGGCTTCCTGCCTGCGTGAGCTATGTTGTTATTAATTTCTGTTTTCACGAGTACCCACGTCCTATAAGTGACGTCCATGCAAAATTTGAGACTCCTAGCATTTGTAGTAACGAAGTTTCATACAAACTTTTGACCCGAAAAACAACCCCTTAGAAATCGAATATTGCAAATTCCCGTCTTAACGAGCACCTACGACCTATAACTAACTCCTATGCAAAATTTGAGATTCCTAGCACATGTAGTTTCTGAGATTTCGTGATGAGTGAGTGACCTTTCGATTTTATATATATAGATTAATTTTTACGAGAAAAAAATCATGGAGCTGTTTTTTATATAGGTATTACATTTTCTAGATAAAAAGAAGGAAAAATAATTTAAAGTTCAGCCTGAATTTTATATAAAGAAAATAGCAGTGTCTGTCTGTGACTTTAAATATAACTGTGCTTTTTCAAGAGCAAATAGTTACTTTACTATACTAAAAAGAACTTTCAAAATTAACTGAAAGTCCTATACATAGATCAGTCAAAAGTTACGCATTTGCTAAACAAGGCAATCGGGGAGCGAATTTGCTAACCTTAATAGAATAACATCTTTATAACAACACGCTTTAGTAAACTATACTTTAGCATAAAGCAATAAAGTTGAATTTAGCTTTTCCTAAATTAAGGGTTCTGTTAGCTACAGGGTTGATACAGCAAATTGAGTTTTAAGACTAGTTGGTAGAATTCATTTTTGCTGGGCCAAAAGTTTTGATATGAAACGCCAAAATCGGCAATACTCCAGTCTTTATACAAACCTGGTGGGTAAATGTTGTTCTCATATATTCTTAGGCAGTGTTTGTGTGTTCAAAGATGGTTTCTGTGACAAGTGTCAAGTAAATTGTGATAAGGAATATAGGACTGACTGATTGAACAGAATGAGTTTGAAAAGGTAAGTAATGTCAGTCAAAATGTAGTACAAAAATTAGATGAAGTTCAACCAGATCTGACCCTGAACTTCGCGGAGATGCGCTATGGGTTTGAACGGTACACGTTATGATATATGCATATCTTTATATGATGATATATTTGAAATAGAAATATGTACATTATTTTATATTTTTTTTCCCTAGCCTGCACCATCCCATTGTTGGGCAAAGGCCTCTCTCCACTTTTTCCATTCTGGTCAATTATTTTCTTTCTTTCATTTATTTTGGTTTATTATTTCATTAAGTAAAAAAACATTATAATATCTATATTATAAAATACCCTTATAAAATATATATTTTTTTATACTTACACTATACACAAATTAAAGATTTATTTTTCAAAACTTTTAACACTATAGGTTTACGCGTCTTTATTTACGTTAAATATAATCAATGAATACTCTTATATTATGAAGTGCTATATATCCTATAAAGGCTTTGTAACCTGTTCCTANTTTATAACAACACGCTTTAGTAAACTATACTTTAGTATAAAGCAATAAAGTTGAATTTAGCTTGTCCTAAATTAAGGGTTCTGTTAGATACAGGGTTGATACAGCAAATTGAGTTTTAAGACTAGTTGATAGAATTCATTTTTGCTGGGCCAAAAGTTTTGATATGAAACGCCAAAATCGGCAATACTCCAGTCTTTATACAAACCTGGTGGGTAAATGTTGTTCTCATATATTCTTAGGCAGTGTTTGTGTGTTCAAAGATGGTTTCTGTGACAAGTGTCAAGTAAATTGTGATAAGGAATATAGGACTGACTGACTGAACAGAATGAGTTTGAAAAGGTAAGTAATGTCAGTCAAAATGTAGTACAAAAATTAGATGAAGTTCAGCCAGATCTGGCCGTGAACTTCGCGGAGATGCGCTATGGGTTTGAACGGTACACGTTATGATATATGCATATCTTTAAGTCCTTTTATATATGAAATAGAAATATGTATATTATTTAATTAAGCAAAAGAATATCTATATTAATTTATTTTTTTATACTTACACTATATAAACCAAAATAACTGATTTTTATTTTCATTTTTCATAAACAAACCTATATACAAATTAAAGATTTATTTATCAAAACTTAAAATTTCTATAGGTTTACTTGTCTTTATGAAGTGCTTTGCTTGGTTGATCACGACAATCTCAGGAACTACTGTTTTAAATTGAAATAATATTTGTGAATATATTTTGAATCATAGACGCTATATCGAGCGAAGCTATAAGCTATAAAGGCTATATTTTCGATCGCGATGTGTGGCATACACAACTGTTAGTTATTTTAATTTGTATAATTTTATAATAATAATTTTAAACAAAATTGAAAGTTATATGCTTCATTTTTTGAACATCCCATAATTTACCACCAGTTCACTAAAGTTAATGCCTCAAACCCGAGAAGAATCGTATAAAACTTGAACTGCGAAAACTTTTCCTATAAAATATAATGTCCTCAAACTATAAATGTATATATAGGAGAAATAATAAAGCTTAATAAAAATCCATTATCATAATTATGATATTAAAATAATTTGTTTTAGCTTCACACTGTATCACGCATATTGCAGGATAGGCAGAGGGAACCTGGGAACCTAGTGTTACTTATTAAGACACTTCTATTCCCCAGTATTCTGGAGACGTTGTGTGTTCTTTTACCAGAACAGGAGATATTCATAATATTCATTGAATATAAATCATTCCCTCGATCGGGAAGCAAACCCAAAACCGTCGTATTTTTCCACTCTAAGTATAACAAATAATTCCATAAAGGCTTAAAATCACAAGATTGATGGAGTCGAAAAATAAAATTATACGCATCGTTTGCTCCAAATGCGCGATTTATTATGAAAGGTCCTGAAATGAAGTAGAAATTGATTGAAAGCTTAAAAAATATTACGGATTTGATATAATTTTTTGAAGAAAGTCTAATAATATTGCTTTAGTTGTGACGCAGGGGCGTATTGAGAGGAGAGAAACGCAGTGTCTTAACACTACGTTATCTCTACCAACCGGTATACAGCTTGAAGCTAAAAACATATATTACAGTATAGTAATCTATGGCACTACAGATTTCCACTAAATCACGGCTATCGACTCCATAAAGATCGCAATCTGACCCTGAACTTGGAACATTCGCCAAGAAACTCAATGCTATAGGTACTCGATGTATATCCAAATTGGGTCACATTGGATACAGATTGTATCAATTCTATAGATTTTTTGTTTTGATAAGATATACTCCGATTGTAGAGGTAGGTTTGTATTAAAGTTAGGGAAAGGTCCATGCTTTATATTTACATATTTTAAAAAATATTTATTTTATTAAATATTTATGTTCTGCCCCTTAACACGCAATGCCTCCAGAATTCGGCAGAAAGTGGGGAACGGAGTTTCTTAACACTAGGTTCCCTTTGCCTACCATGCTGTGTGCGGGATACAACGTGAAGCTGATTTATTTTTTATTTAATTATAATATAAATGGGTTAAATTCAGTTTCTAAGATTTTATTACATAGTTACAAAGTTCCAAGTCAACCTAATAAGAACGTGTTACAATATTGAATCTAATATTTCTTTAAACCTTTCAATTTCAAGTCCGTTAAAGCTGTGATTTCTCTAAAGTATATACTCGTACTTTCAAACAAAAACTTTAGAGCTCAATGTTTTAATGCGGGTATTGTCATTGAAGTGGGAACTTCTGGAATATAAAATGGGTACGGGACCTTCAGAAGGGTCAAAAAATATTGTACGATGTGTTAAATTTTTGTGACATTCAAAATTATTTTGCAATATGTGAGAAACTAGGGCGGAGTAGCTAGAGAGCGCAGAACGCCAAACTCTACAGTGTCTGGACACCTCTTTCGTCTCGTCCATTGTCATCAACTTCCTCATAAGTACCCTCCGTTGATCTTCATATTTTAAATACGTTATTGAAAGTAAATTGAGATCACCATCTACCTCTTACTTTTTTCATAAATATTTTAACTATTCTGTCGTCATTTATTCACTGAACGTAAATTTTATCATTCCCCCAAATGAATCTTGAACCCACAAACAAACAGACGCTGTCGTACTGCGCTTTCATACATATCAGCTATACATACGTAGTTTATGTTCATCTTCTTTCATGCATATTTAGCTTTTGAACTGAAGTTCCACTTGACCGATTCACCTCTAACGATCGCTGGTGTATAAATAAACAAGGTGGTAGTAAATACGAATGAATAGAGTTACTTGGTAAACCATTAGATGATTAATGATTATGTATTCGGTAGTAGGAAGGTAGTTGAAATATTATGTATGTATTTGAGAATTTTTGTTTTAAAGAATTTATACTTACAAAACTTACTTGAAAATTGATCTAAGATTCAGCTTAATTCTTTGAAACTACGCGCCCCCAGCCACCCCCCCTAAAGGGGAATCGAAGCCGCAACAGAGGTGCTAACAGTTTCACGCTAGTCGCTTGAGTGGCCCGAGTCTTGTTAGCGCTAACGCTAGGAATAGAAAATATAATTCATTTCCCCGAGTTGGGATCGAACCTACAACCGTCACGTTATACTCAGACCCTGTGCCACCGTGACGTGACATACATTTTCAGTAAAGCCATATCCACGTTCTGTTCACCATAATCAATGGAATGGCCCATAATAAAAGACTATTAGGGAATGACGTATGCCATAAAGGCACGTTAGTTATTACACCGTAAGTGCTATAGTTGTAGCGTGTGTAATTTACCTTTGGCATATATTTTCTTTTTAAATTGTAGCTACTGTAGAGTAGTGTTGGTAAAGTAACCGACTTTGAATTGGTTGTCAGTTCAAATTTATTTAAGGGTAGAAATTATATTTATACAAGTACAATTAACTAAAATTCGATGAAATTGAACTGCCTGTCTGTGTTTTTATAAGTGTTTTTTAAGATAATATATTTATTTACAACATACCAAAATACGAATACACGATTTTAAAATTCTTAACTGTCTGCCTATCAATATATATAGCTACATATGAAGCTTCATAATTGTTATATACATGTGTATTGTATAGAAAATATTTAAATATTACAGAATTGAAATCACTACCATCTCGTAAGCTTAAAAATATATTTTATTAGTACTCAAATAATAATAATATAGAACATTTTATATGTGTAATTTCTTAATCGTATTGTCGTCCCAAGAAATTCAGGTTTGAAATCAATCGAGAAATTGCTTTACAAAATTCTACTTTATTTATAACAGCACAGAGATCATTTTATTTATACACGCTATATCTTACAAAATACTTTATTATGTCCTGACAGCCACTTTGTCAAAGCTTAATGTGTTAAGTTATATTAAAAGTTTCGTTCAGAGGTGAAAGGTTTTATCTTTTTTATTATCTTTTTTATGAACTACCCGCATTGGTGAGATTTCAAGTTTTTGGCAAAAAGACCTAGCTTTTATTTCAATTTCCACTTTTTGCCTAGTTTGAGATATTTTGTGTTGAATGGTGGAATTGAATGTCGCCTTTTGTCTGTTTTTTACCTTCACTCTATCTCCAGCATATGGGAGGGTGGGCCGAAGTAATTTAATGTTAATACTTTCCGTTCTAAACCTTCTGCCCAATATCTAACAAATTGCACGTTGACTGGCGTAAGTCAACGCTGCCCATTTTTCTTTTATTTTATCAGAGCAAGGAAATGAAAGTAATTCATTTAGCCGAGTGGGAATCGAACCAGTGGACAGTCAATCACTTCCCAGCAACGCATAGAAGTCTTCATAATATCTTACAGGTATTTTTTCCGAATAGCATGATAAGCATATCAAACCTAGTGTTGAGTGGTGGAACTTAAACCCGCCCTTCATCTATGATAGCGGGAAACTGAACATATTAAATCTTTGTATATGTTCTCCTAGAACCTCCGAATTTCTTTTTTTCTTTAAAAATCTTTCTGGAATAGCACTATAAAGAGTGGTTTATAGTATTTCAAGTAAAAGATCGAACTAGGGTAACGACCACTCATAAATATTTATAGTGAAGATATTTTTTTATCAAAACAAGTTACAGTATAGATAAAACTCCTTAAGGAGATTATATTATATTACACCTTGGAGATATCCCAGAAATGTGTAAGATTTTTATGCTGTAGTAAACTATTTACTATTTTTCTATTAAAAATAATATTTGAAATTTAAAAAATATTAAATTAAAACAAAAATATCTCTTTGAATCCCTAGACCCCCCTCCCCTCTCCTCCTTCATGCTCAACGCATCGCTTTGTCTTGTACAACAAAGCGACGAAAAAAATTTTTTTTTCCCGAATGGAAATCGAACCCAAAACGACTTTTACAATCAGTCACCGTGCCCTGCACCACTGTAGTCTCAAATCTGTGTATTTAAACGAGTTATCAAAATTATACAAACTTCAAGCTGTCTGTACCAACTTTCGTTTATGTTAGTTCTAAACTAGGATCAAATGTTTCACAGGTCTCCAAAACACGAGGGAAATACTTTAACTGGTCTACTTTTTAACTACAGTTAGGTAAATGTAAACCAATTTAAATTAAATAATGATACGGGAATACGGGATTAACGGGATAGGAAGGGAGTGTTAGAGCTCTCCATTTGTCGCCTTCCGTCCGAATTCAAAACATTGTATGTTGAGTGCTGAAACATAACACCACACTGATTAGTGATCTATTAGATTATGTTTTAAAATTTAAAAAAATATGATACTTTAGTGAAGGCGCAAAGATTGGAGTTATATGGGTTCGATTTCTTCCCGAGGAATCAACATTTTAAATTTTCTTACTCTGGTATCCCGATACCAGGTAACAAAAGAATACCTGGCGTTGAGTTCCGCCATGAAATATGCGGTGGCTCCAAAAATTAGGCGGCAAGTAGAGAATGGAGGGTCTTAACATTATGTTTCCTTAGTCTAGCCTGCAAGACAACCCTTGAACCCACTATCTATCTTTTATATCCTACATTTTAGTCTATATTGCTCATCCAAAAGAAAATTAGAAGAAAGCACTTAGCAACTTTGTCAGCGTTTATCAAATATATAAAAATCTTAAGCATGTATTGGTCAAACGAAATTAGCCTGTTATAGATATAAGATATGCTTTAACTAATAGGACCCTTTTGACACTTAAGATCATGAAAAAGATTACATTTTATTTTCCATTAGTTGCCGTCCGTGACTTACCTGAATTTCCATATTACTTTTTAATTTTTCTTTTTATTTAATTTTTCTTCCAAGATTCCTGTCCTTTTACTGCCTTTGCTTCACACGGTATCTATAGGTTAAGTAGAGAGAACCTAGTAAAACACTTCGTTCCCCAATTCCAGACATATTTTCGAGGCATTGCGTGTTGAGTAGCGCAACTCAACGCCGGGCTCTTGCCTTGGTGCCAAAGAAATGAATATATTAATAAATAATAATTCATTCCCTGGAGTGAGGACCGAACCCACAACCGTCGAGTTACACTGACACCCTTGTGCCTCTGCGCGACTACGGCTTCTGTTTGCGTTATCATATAATTATTTTTTCCTTAAAAATGCTAATTGAACATACACATTTTTTTACAGTTGATTTTGAAACCATAGAAGCTATAAAAATCCACTAATAATAATAATAATTAATTTTATGAATTACAAATAAACTATGTACATTTAGATTTTTTATCAGGTTTTGGCTTTTGACCGCAAGATTCCGTTCTCCGTTTTAAACCTGAATTCGAAATATGGTCTAGATGGCGGAACTTAAAGCCATTTTCACATTATATAATTAAAATGATCATATAAAGTAGAGATCAACTCACGACCAATCGCATTTACAGCCAGACACTGGTCCACGGCGCCATAAAGGTCTCATGAACTGGAACATTGAGTTTGACACCCAATTATGTATGCAAATCCAGATTTGTATGAAATATACATACATAATGAACGAGTATGTTTCAGCAGATGTAATTAACAAATTACGTTTCTTTCACGTCATAATGGATATTCATATTCATTAGATATATATCAAGGCTATTTATATGTGTTTCATGCTGTATTTTTCATAGAGTAGGGTAGACAGAGGGAGTCTAGTGATACTGTGGTCCCCTACTTTCTATAGTAGTGGAACTCAACTTCGTCTTCTTACCAGAGGGAGTAAATGAAGATAAATAGCTACCCCAACCAGGAATCGAACCACTCTACACGCAATGTCCGGAATTCGGGCAAAAAGCGGAGAACAGAGATGGAAAACGGAAATATATCAACACTAGAATGTCTGTACCGAAAAATCGTTCTGTTAAATAGATACGAGCCCACAACTAAAAGCCAACCAAACTAAAGAAATTTACATAGTAAAAGTCCTCGGCTTACTGAATGTAAATATTATTTTTTATTGTAGTACAATCAGAGTTTGTAAGATTTCATGAATTAGTTTGCTTACTTAAATATTTCCAAGGTTTTTTTAACTTCTCGCTCTATCCTGCATACATGTATATTAGGCTAGACAAAGTAACTCTAATGTGAGAACACTACGTTAAAACATAAATGAGTAGATTTAATGCGGTGTTTAATTCCGCCACTCAACACACAGTGTTTTGAATTCGGATGGAAAGCTGAGAACAGAGTGTCTTTATAGCAAGTTGATAAAATGTGCTATTTTTTTTAATTTGTTTCGACCTAAATCTTTTTTATTTTGCAATGTGATTCATTAAGATAATTTATAGGAGTTGTCGGTCCTCGCTTCCATCAGCTTCACTTAGTAACTGATGTATTTTAATGGTTCTTTCTGCGTTATAAAAGTTAAAAAGTGGCTTCTGAATTTTGATTATATTGTTTTTCTTTTTACTGTCCCCGCATATAGCTCGTTGGGCGGAGGGAACCTAGTGTTCAGACACTCCATTCCTCACACATCGCTCAATCTTCGAGTCATTGGGTCAAGACATTGGGTGTAGAATGGAACTCACCGCCCTCTTCGTTTTGTTAGCATAATAAGAAAATATGTTTTAGCAGGTAATTAGTTACGAGAAGAGATAGCGGCAACCGAACCCGCTACCGACGAGTATACAGTTATATTACGTTTCGCCAGAATAATAATATGTATACATGAGCAAGCAGGCGAACTGAGAAAATAGTATCTCAACACAAATGTTTGAGTTTACAAGCCACTCTCATCTCCGAGATCGATTTTGAGATGCCATGCCGTTTTCTTTCATAGATAATTATATATTTATAAATACAGGCTGAAGTTCTCTCTACCTACACCATATAAGCAGGATATGCTCGAAATAAATAACAAATAATAAAATAAAAAATAATTTCTTTCATATTTAAAACATTCAGCTATAGATTTCATAAGCAACATCTGTTGCCGACGTGTCGCGTATGGGATATTAACGTAGCGTGAATTAAACCACGCAACTCTACGAGACAGCGTTTCCCAAACAAAAGGTCTAAAGCAGATATTGAAACAGCTTAAAAATATTTAATTGAACACATGTTTCACGGTTTATTAGAGTTTACCTCCTAAACTGAAAATAATTTAATAAATATATTTAATTAATTTATTTCTGCTAGTGTAATATATCACTCTAGATTAGTTATTCCTACTATAATAATTGAATTGTACAGTATTGTACGTATTGCCTGGGACACTTAGGGTTGTCTATAAAGATATTTATGTTTTTTTTCTTTCATATAATATATTTTTTCATATTAATATAAAAAGTGTGTATATTTAATTTATTTCTCTAAAGTATTGATTATATTTTGACATGAACTTACAGAGAATTTTGAGAGATAAACAGAATCCTAAAACAGCAAAAAATTAAACTCTTATAAGATCACTTTGATGTTATCTAGCAATATACCTTATATGGCTAGAATTGTGAAATCTGCCAAGAAATAAGAAGTTATACTATAAATAATTAAAAAAAATAATAATGAATACAGAAAAAAACTCACATTTTCAGTTCATTGCACACACACAAAATTAATAATATTCAAACTTATGTTGAACGACAACCATCCAATTGATACGGAAACCTCCGCGGGCGAATCCGAGTGGTACTAGACTGGTTTTTTTATTTTTATTGGAAAATGCTAATTGACAACCCTAAGTTAAGCGCATGACTAACAGCACGAGGCAATTACGATAATTGATGTCTCGGTTAGCCTTTAGTTTGTATTAGAACAATTGAGTTTGTACTTTATCATTAAGAATGCATTGAAAGTTAATCAAAACTCTTTTGTTAAAAACATAGTTGTACCGCCAAGTCATGTGGTTGTGGGTTCGATCTCTATTCGGGGGTATGAGTTATTTTCTTTGCAGCTATTTTCCAGCTAAAGCGTAAAGTTAAAAAAGAGGTCCAGAATATTTTCTGAAAATGGGTGAAAAGTGGAGAACGGAATGTCATTCGATTTTTTCTGTTTAACGCTCTAAATGAGGGAAGAGTGCTATGTTTTTAAATATCGCGTTCAAAGTAATATTTAAAGTCACATTTTTTTTTATTCTTGGAAACATATTTTAAGCAAACCGCCGCACCATTGTAACGGACAGTATTCGCTTATAGGTGGGTTAAANTAGGCTAGACAAAGTAACTCTAATGTGAGAACACTACGTTAAAACATAAATGAGTAGATTTAATGCGGTGTTTAATTCCGCCACTCAACACACAGTGTTTTGAATTCGGATGGAAAGCTGAGAACAGAGTGTCTTTATAGCAAGTTGATAAAATGTGCTATTTTTTTTAATTTGTTTCGACCTAAATCTTTTTTATTTTGCAATGTGATTCATTAAGATAATTTATAGGAGTTGTCGGTCCTCGCTTCCATCAGCTTCACTTAGTAACTGATGTATTTTAATGGTTCTTTCTGCGTTATAAAAGTTAAAAAGTGGCTTCTGAATTTTGATTATATTGTTTTTCTTTTTACTGTCCCCGCATATAGCTCGTTGGGCGGAGGGAACCTAGTGTTCAGACACTCCATTCCTCACACATCGCTCAATCTTCGAGTCATTGGGTCAAGACATTGGGTGTAGAATGGAACTCACCGCCCTCTTCGTTTTGTTAGCATAATAAGAAAATATGTTTTAGCAGGTAATTAGTTACGAGAAGAGATAACGGCAACCGAACCCGCTACCGACGAGTATACAGTTATATTATATTTCACTAGAATAATATTATATATAAGATTATAGTCTATTTATAAATACGGGCTAAAGTTCTCTCTGCCTACACCATATAATCAGGATATGCTAGAAAATAAACTAAAAATAAATAACAAATAATAAAATAAAATATAACTTCTTTCATATTTAAAACATTCAGCTATAGATTTCATAAGCCACATCTGTTGCCGACGTGTCGCGTATGGGATATTAACGTAGGCGTGAATTAAACCACGCTTCTTTACGAGACAGCGTTTCCCAAACAAAAGGTCTAAAGCAAATATTGAATATATCACTCTAGATTAGTTATTCCTACTATAATAATTGAATTGTACAGTATTGTCCGTATTGCCTGGGACACTTAGGGTTGTCTGTAAAGGTATTTTTTTCATATAATATGTTTTTTCATACTAATATAAAAAGTGTATATATTTAATTTATTTGTCTTAAGTATTAGAATTGTGTTATTTGGCAAGAAATAAGAACTTAAACTATAAATAAGAAAATAATTAAAAAAATAATAATTTATACGTATATAACAGAAAAAAACTCACATTTGCAGTTCATTGCACACACACACACACAATTAATAATATTCAAACTTATGTTGACCGACAATCATCCAATTGATACGGAAACCTCCGCGGCCGAATCCGAGTGGCACTAGACTGGTTTTTTTTGGTTGGAAAATGCTAATTGACAACCCTACGTTAAGCGCATGACTAACAGCACGAGGCAATTACGATAATTGATGTCTCGGTTAGCCTTTAGTTTGTATTAGAACAATTGAGTTTGTACTTTATCATTAAGAATGCATTGAAAGTTAATCAAGACTCTTTTGTTTCTTTTGTTAAAAACATAGTTGTACCGCCAAGTCATGTGGTTGTGGGTTCGATCTCTATTCGGGGGTATGAGTTATTTATTTGCCCAGCTTTGGTAATAAGATATAACGAATGTAGGGGCGTTATGTGTTAAACGCGGCGGAGCTTACCAGAGCGAGGAAATGATCCTTCTGTCTATGCTGCTATTTTCCAGCTAAAGCGTAAAGTTAAAAAAGAGGTCCATAATATTTTTTGAAAATGGTTGAAAAGTGGAGAACGGAATGTCATTCGATTTTTTCTGTTTAACGCTCTAAATGAGGGAAGAATGTTTATGAATATCGCGTTCAAAGTAATATTTAAAGGCACATTTTTTTTATACTCCGAAACATATTTTAAGCAAACCGCCGCATCATTGTAACCGACAGTATACACTTATGCTTGGAAAGTGTAGGGGAACAGACTCTTTTTAAACAAAGGATTTCTTAAAATTTCTAAGGAAACGAGAAAAATATGATTTTCCAATTTAAGTTAAGTTAAGTAGGTAGGTTTGAAATATAGGTAGGTACTTTATTTGCATCATAAAACGTGTAATCGAAAATAAAAAATATATTACGCCATCTAGTAGTTAAGTCTTGAACTCTTGAAGTAAATATCTAAAAATATAAATATTTATATCGTTACTTTAGTATATTTCTATAGATGGCGAAAAAATAGAGACCTTTCTTGATGTTTAATAGACGCACATTTATGACTTAGATATTATTGTCATTGTGTATTATTTTAAAACAATAATTTCAACTCCTATTTTAATTACTTTATGTTTTTTGTTTCAGGGCGGACTCAACTACTGATAGTGGCAGAGAAAAAAGCTTGAGTAGGCTCAATGGATTCCTAAGTTTGAAGACACCGCTCATAAGTACTAAAACATTAGGGTGAGTGTTAGTATGTACTATTATAACACGTAAATTATGTTTAAAGATAACAATATGTCAAGAACGCGTAGCAAATATTTTTGTTTAGCTTCACTGTATCCCGCATATAGCAGAGTACCCGCATATACCTGGGAACCTAGTTTTAAGTACTCTATTTTCGATTCAAATATTCGTTTTCCACTAACGAAATAAATTCCCTCGAGAGGGCATGAAACTAACAACCGTTGCGTTTACAATCTCATGCTTTTGCTCCTGCAGTGTAGTTTAAGTAGGTACGTTTGTATGTTTATATGTACATGAAAAAAATTCTGATGTTATACGTCTTTTTGTCTTTTTAAATTGTTTGGCAAAATGTTTCGTCGAATAAAAAGCGTTTTGGACTTACATTATTCTGTTAGTACAACGCCATCTGTTGAAAGTTGAACATATTACATCAGCTATCAGACAAGTTAGTCACTGAAGGTTCAAAGCTAAAAAGTTATCTATGATATAGACTAGATGGCGCTGTTTAGTTTTCATGAAAATATATTAATGATGTGTGAAGAGAAACTTAAATTATATTGATTCCAGTTAAAGGCAAAGCTTTTTATCTCTTTTTGTAATGTATGAAATAGTTTAATTCTTAGTGTAGATACCAAAATGTGGTAGTTTAGTATACTCAATGGACATTCAACAGTTGTTCGATTTTCACTCAATGGAATAATATATTTACTTCCCCATTCTGCACTAAGTGTATCTCCCGAGTAACAAAGGAGACAGAATGAAATTACTATTAAGGCATGAGGTAAATGCGTAAGGACTAGGCTTCCTCTGCCTCTCCTGCGGGTACAAGCGGGATACTGCGTGAAGATATTTTAAATCTTTATTTTTTTTACATTACATACAGATTTATTATATATACGGATAATTGATTGAAAAGGTAAGCTCGCTATGATAACAAACAAAGCGTAGTTCTCATTATCATCATAATATGAGCTAAACAATAGTCAATGCACGGTTAAATAGCTCTACTGCATAAACATTGCATAGAAATGACCTCTCCGCATAATGCAAGGGAGGCAGAGGGATACTCCGTTCCCCATTTCCAATTTTCAAGCGACTGAGTAACAGAACAAGGAAATGAAAATAATTCCCGAATGAGATTTCGGAAAAATTTCGAACCCACATCCGTCGAGTTTCTAATCCTTAAATCATTTTTAAAATATATGTAATTTTAAAACATAATAAACAAGATAACAAATTCTAGTACAAAACAAACTTAATAAAATATGACAACTGGCAAATAAATATGAAGATAACGATGCTACCTCTATAATACCTTTCTCAAACAAACATCTCTCTTAGAAATTAAATTTAATTTAATGCATACTTCAGGTTTAGTAAAGAGGAGGCTACTAGTTCGATTTTGATAAGAACACGTGACATATTCTAAATGTCTAAGGTAACATTAAACGTAGGTACGGTAAGTGTCTTAATGGAGATCGGAATGTCTTAACACTAAGTACCCAGGTTATCTTTACCCTGCTATGTGCGGGATACAGCGTGAAGATGAAAAAAAGTATTAATAGGATCATATAAGTAGAGTATTTTACGTAGTAATATCAAAAATGCCATATGAAAAATATTTTATTTTTCATCCTTTCAAATAAAATGCTATTTTCATAGAACATTCGCAGGGTCCCTACTGGATTCTATTATTGTTAGGATCACGTTACAGTATAGAGCGAAAGCGAATAAATATTATTATTATTTAGTTTTACTTTAATCCCGCTATCACGCTGTCTTCCATAAATAGAATGAGAGGCAGAAAGGAATTGTAATGTTTAATATTTTTATTTCTTTGCTTTGGTAACGAAGCATTTCGCGGCGTTTAGTTCTGCCACTCAACACACAATATCTCTAGAATTCAGCGGAAAACGTTGAACGGAAGCGGAACCCACCCTTTGCATATCGTTATGTTCGGGATCCAGCAAAAATTTATAAAAAACTAGCGACCCTCTTGCGGCTTCGCCCGCTTTTACTACTGGATTATTCATATAATGTATGTTTGCAAAGCANGTTTGTTTGTCTTTTTTTCTTTTGTTTTTTGTCTTTTGTTTTATTTTGTGGGTTAGTTAAATAAAATAAAGTGACACACCACTTCTTCTTTCTTTTATTTTTATTTTTTTCTTTTTTTTTTCTTTTTCGACCTAAATAAAATGTTTGGGGTACAATATCATAGCGTCTCTATCAACTGTAAACAGAACGGACGGTTCGATTCCCACTCGCGATTTTTTTTTTTATTTTAAAGAAAAAATGTGTAAAAAAACTCTCTTATAATAAAATATGTTTATTTTCACTTTAAAGAAAGTTTGGAAGGTAAGATTTATGAGGTTTATTTCATGTCATGTCTATTTATTTTTCTTCGTTAAAATGAAATGTACAAATAAAGTCTAATATAATTGTAAAATCATATTTGAAATAACTCCGAAAACTGAGACTGCCTTATTTGAAACAGCATGTGGGGAATGCAGTGATTTGACACTAGGTTCCCTTAACTCACTCCGTAGTGTAAAAAAAATCGTGAATTCAATTCAGATAAAGAATATACAATCAACCCTTCAATACAATCTATAAGAATTAGATTTTAAGCACTAAGATATCAGTACTAACAAGATATTCCGTCCATTTGCGATCTGTCAGCTTAGACAGATAACTAAGATGAATTGTTAGAGCTTTTATGACACATGGTCTTGTGGGATGACGATCAGGAATTCGATGTAAAGAAAATATGTATCAGCTTGACGCTGTATCCTGAATGAAGTAGTACTCTGCTGAAGGAACCTAGAAAGAAAGATATAAGGAACCTAATGTTACGCCACTCTTGAATTTTCGCCACATAATACACAAAGTCGCGAAAATTTTGTAGAAATATTTATAAAATGAAATGTTAAACTTGGTTCCCTCTGCTTACCCTACTGTGTGTAAAAGTATGAAGTTGTTTTTTTCCTTGCAGTTATTTTTTTTTACTTTTCCTATTTCTAGCATTTTTTTTAATAAAAAAAAATACAATAGAACAACTTTTTTTAATAAAAAAAATACAGTGTGTGACATACACGTCAAAGGGTTTTCTAGTGTACAAAGGTACCCGTCCGCCAAAGCAAGTCTGTTTTTTTATTATTATTTCTTTATTAATTTGTTATACAATACGTGATAAGCAGATGAATAGTAACAAATCACTCCACTCTATTCCAATTTTTAAATAAATATTGTCACTAGTCGTTCTAAACAACCGTATGTTCGACCATGTTTTGCAATGGAGTCGGATTTTCACTACGCTTCAAATGGATGAGACTTTGATTTGCATGGCGAGCTCCTTTGATTACACCGATCGGATTATACAGCAGGATATACTGTGGCATATCCGTTCAAATCCCCAGTTCCCATACACTGGAGTAAATTGAAATTCCAAATATTCTTTATTTACTTTTAAATTGTCGAATTAACATGGAGCTACTTCCCGTTCAGAGAGCGAGAGAAACTTGCAAAAACTTAATAGTTGCTCTTTTTAATGTAAATCTCATCAGTCAATCAGTCTTGGCCAGTCTATGTGGAGGGCAGACGTTGGGTAGGGATACAAACCTTAATGACAGGTTATGGGTTCTATTTCCACTCGAGGAAATGAAATATTTAATATTTTCGTTTTCCTCGCTCTGGTAACGACAGCTTTGCGAGAAGCGTGGACTAAAGTTTCGCCACTCAACACGCAATGTATCCAGAAATTTTAGGTTTTAATCGGAACGTAGCATCTTAAAACTAGGTTCCCAGGTTTCCTGTGTCTACTCGTTATATTCGGAATGTTTGCAAAAAATTAAATATTTATCAACATTCGTGTATTGTTATTATTCATGTATTAAATTATACATAAAACCCTCTTTTGGATAATTCTTACTATTAGTACAAATCACATTAAAATCTATTGCGTAATTTTAAAATTCTCTCACGTTGTTGATGGGAAGCCTTAGGGCATTGCTTATACTGATTAAAGAGATACATCTTACACTCAGCCTTCTTTGAATATGATACTCAAGGGGTCCATATGTACAAGAAAAACTGATTTAGGTAAAGATTTTTCTTTGAAAAACAAGGAAAGTAAGCAGGAACCACCTAAATTTGTCCCTTGAGACCAGACTAGTTGAACAGGCAAGTTTTCTTACTATTGCAAGAACTTTTGATTTATACAAAAAATGCCCAACTGTGAGGCACATTGAAAATCCAATACTTAATATAGAGGAGGATTCAATTCCCACTCGGGGAAATTATTTATTATGATTTGCTCGCTATGGAAATTAAATATTTTAATTATTTCGCAGTTCAGTAACAAGTGAAACCGCGGCTTAGTTTCATCATTTAACACAATTAGGTGATGCGTGAGGAACCGTTCCTCACGCATCACCTAAAACTATAACTTTTGTACACCTTTTTATATATCTGTGGTAAATAAATATAAAATACAATATAAGTTTTTAATTCAACATTCGAAATTTGGCCTGAAATCATTTTAATTAATGTATATTGTGATTTATGATGCGAGATTCAAGTTATTGGGAATGTGTAAAATCGTGAGAATGACAATCGGGACCTATATATACACGTTATAAAGATTCTCCTTGACGGTACTGGGTTCAAATACATTTTATTATTATGTTATTTTAATATTCCTATAAAAATATTGGTATTTTTATTTAAAGATAAAATATTTTAATATTGATTCAAAAATCTCTTTTCTGCTTCACAATTTATGGTATATAATTTCCAAATAAACATAATAGAATATACTTTTATTAAACATCAAATGTACTTATGTATGAGATATAGAATATCATTTCATATCTCGCCTGTGTGGGAGTCACACCCACTGCCAGCAAAGCCAATATGAGCTGAAAATGTCAATTATTGAAATTACAGTTCCTTTTCACAATCGTACACGTTTTTGTCTTTTTAATTAGCTTTGTAATGAATAGTACTGATGAACTCTGTTTAGTCTGCATTTTAAATGAAAAACAAAACACTGATGCACTGTAAAATTAATTACGTTAAATTTTATATTGCTTATAAATAACCTCAACAACTGAAAGGGAAAAAAATATGGACAAAAAGTAATTGCACTTTGAAAATAGAGTTTAGTGACTAAATTCTCCATTCGCCAAGAGTCGGTCGACTGACTGGTATAAATCAAAATTCCGATTTTTTTCGTTGAACAAGTATCAATTCATCCGATATTACGTACCGGCGATGCATCAGGAATTTGGGTCGAGCACGCTTGAATAGAACGTATGGATGTTCTCACGTAAATTGTATGCCTTTGACGATCGTTTGCGTACGCTTTTCATTAATCCACAGTTTATATTGTTTCTGTCTTGTTGCTGCCGGTGTTTTGTTTCTAGTACGAGTGACTACCTACGGGTAAAGTCTTAACTGGTTCAAACCGGCATAAACCAGTATGGACCGGTTTAAGTCAGCTGGGACGGTGTACATAGAAAAATAACTTTTTGCTAAAAGGAGCTGTCGTAGCGCTGCAGATTAGCATCTATTTTTTTCTTTTAAGTTTTAACTATCAATCTTATTATATACAATTTATACGATATAAATATTTATTTAACTAAATAGAATCTTTAAAAATTTAAACTTCGCAGATTTTACATAATTAAACTAGCACTAGTTTATACAAGTAAGTCGCGCGACAAGCTTTAATATATATACATATATCAAATTTAAAATATATCAAACTTAAAGATATTTTTTAAGCCTGTTAAATTGTTAACTGTCGGAACGATACATAATTATACTGAATCTTCAAATTGCAACGTATCTGTAAGCGCGAAGATTGTGGTTTCGATTCCCACTCGAGGAAATTAGTTATTTTCATTTCAATTTGGTGGAAAGAGGAGGAAAGGAGTAAAGAAGTAGGCTTCCTCTCCCTACACTGATTTATGCGGAATAGAGCGTGGTGCTAAAAAAATAACAATTTATTATTTAAAATGTAATGGGTTATTTTAATTTTATAATTATGTATGAGGTTAATTATTATATGTTCATATTATATTCATACAGGCTAAAGTATAATTAAGAATTTCATAATAAATAACATTTTTTTCCACTTTCTGTATAAAACGTACAAAGTAATTATCCTCATCTCCATTCCCAGCAAAAGACTTGCAACTAACAACTAGATTGTTTTAAATACTACAAGATTACTTCCAAGTGGTACACTGAAGTGACGTATCCAGATAAGATGGCTCCAAGCCAAACGAACTGTAAAAAGATTGCGAGAATTCATTAAAACAGAGCCTTTGTTCTAAACAGAATGTAATATGTTAAGTTAATTATTTTATGAGGCTATCGTGGCCCAGTCGGACAGTTCTGGCTGTAAAGGCGATGGTTATGGCTTCAATCCTAACTCGGGGGAATATTCCTTATGCTCTAGTAGACTAAACGTGGTACTGAGTTCAATCACTCAACACGCAATACTTCGATAATTTTAGGGAAAGCTGTGGGACGGAATATTTTAGCACTAGATTCCTTCTACCCACACTAATATGCAGAAAAACGTAAAGAGGCTTTTTTTGCACACGCTGCGCCATAGTAAGGGCATCTATATAATACTGTCCACTAAAAAGATTTACCATTTTAAATATTTCCTCTTGCCGCAAGGAAATTGAATTCGTGACTTCCTCCATATAATAAATGTTTAAATATAAACTACTACCTACTTGTTAGACTGCAAAACGCGACTATTATGAGTTCGATTTCCACTTGAGGAAATAAATTATTTTCATTTTTCATTTTTCCCCCACTCAACACGCAATGTTTTGAAGGTTTGATGGGGAAGTGGAAAATTGGATAAATGGAAGGTGGGGAACAGAGAGTTGCGTTCCCTCTGCCTTTCCTGCTATTTCCTACTACACAGCTTGAAGGTAACCAAGCAACCAAATATAAACTATATACGAATTTTGATGAATATTCTAAGCTTTCTCACATTTCATACAACCACAAGACCGTATGCGGAGATGAAATGTATCAGAATGTGTGCTTTAAATTTGTATATAAATGCGAATTTCCAAACAAAGCGACGCGACGTATAACGTCGCATGAGATGTGGATGTGGGCCTTAGCATATACTGTAGGGTTGGAAAAAAAATATTTATTTTGCTCTCACTCTTTTTCCCGTAAAGCAGGGTAGATATAGTGATAAAGGGATAGAAAAAACAGAGTTGTAATAAATTAAGGAACGGATGCATTAACAATATAAATCTAGATCTACAAGTAATACTTGCCTAATTGAGTCAAATTATATATTTATTGAAATATTTACTTACTTACTACTGAGCAAAGAACAGAGTTTAATTTTAAACGCGATGGTTGTGAATTCGATTACCACTCAGAGGAATGAATAATTTTAACTTCCCCGTGCTGCTAACAAGATAAAGCGCGCGGAGGAGTTCCGCAACGCAACACGCGTCACAATGTCTCGAAAATTGACAAATGAAATTTGACCTTCAAGAACTGAAGAACCCTAGTGGTTTCTCTCTCTCTTTCTCTCTCTTTCTCTCTCTGCCTACCTTACTACTTCGCGGGATATAATGCGAAGCTATTAAAAAAACATTCTCATTTATTTTTTTCTGCTATCCGTACAATACTACGTCCGTTACAGTATATTCAGAATATTTCAGCGCATAATTACGACTTCTTTCAGTCTTAATTTGAGCTTTAGCAATCCGTCAGTGTGGCCAGCATTTCTTTTTTTAACGACTATCTGTTTTATGTGTATATTTTTCAGTCTCACAATTTTTCCAATTGACATTTTTTTGAGTGGTGTAACTCAACGCCAAGCTATATCTTAGCAGAGATGACAGAGAGAATTGGTACATATCACTATCGGCTTTTTTTCTCCATATTTCATTTATAGATTTTTTTTAACTTTATACATATTGCCAACAAGTTTTTTCTATCAATTCTGCTATAATATTAAATATGTATCTTAATTTAAGAATATAAGCATGTATAAAACTCTTCTGTAGATTTTTTTTTGGAGACAAGGCGAGCGAGCCTAAAAAGCGACAATTTAATACTAAGGCGTTTCAGCAGCCGTTATGTTCCTCTTCTCAACACGTAATGTCTCTAAAATAGGATGGAATGTGGCAGAGTGTCTAAAAACAAGGATCTCTCTGCCAGAGTGTGAAAAGGCGTGAAACCGCTTTTTTTATAATAAAATTAAAATTCAATATGTTTCAAAAGTCGAGTGCCTGTCAACACAGTAACAATTACATTAACTTGAAATATAACAAAAAAAATTGAAATGAACACTTACAATTGAATTTCACGTTAATTTAAGATCCACTTAAACTGAGCTGCACTTAATACAGTTGGTAGTCATAATGCTTTTTCAAAAGAAGCTTTTAATCGCTCTCTTAATAACATAATTGGCTTAAATTTTTGCTGAGGGGTGGATAAATTATATTTTTTTTTGTTTCACGCTGTATCCCGCATACAGTGGGGTAAGTAGAGGGAACCTAGTGTCAACATTCATTATTCCCCATTTTTAACCGACTTACAAAAATTGAGGTTCTTAATTCTTCGGAATATTTTTTTATGTATGTTCAGCGATTATACGAAGACGCGTGAACCGATTTGGATAATTCTTTTTTTCCTCTTAATGTTCAAGGTATTACTATATATATTCCTGTATTTATTTTATATTTTCAAGCTATATCCCGCATATATCTGAATAGAGAGAGAGAGAGAGAGAGACCCTAGTGTTGAGACAGAGAGAACCTAGTCTTGAGATATTCCGTTTTCCACGCATCGGCCATATTATGGTAGGTTGGACGACACAATCCTGAAATTGCTTACCAGGGTAATTGAACAAAAACAGATGTACACTCGGATACTTCTCGGCTCAGTTGAGTTGATAAAGCTTAAAACGCCTACTTATATTGTAAAAGTGAAGAGTTAGTTTGTTTGACCTCACAAATCTCAAGAACTACGTAATCCATATGGTCCATTTATGAAGAAGTATTTACATAATATTGTTAATAGTTTTTTTGCCTTGCCCTACTGTACCTACCCACCATACCTTGTAATATGACAAAAGCCACATCGATATGGCTTATTTCCATTTGACAACAAGTACCTATGTGATACAAAATCGCTCTAATTTTGTGTCACATCCTACAAATTCACCGTAGTTATTTCCTTAGAGATCCTCATTTTAGTTATTTATAGCGACCTAAATTTTCTTAGTTGTAGCAAGAAAGAAAGTAAGCAGTGAAAATCTAGGTATAAATAAATAGTTTGCATTTTAAAATGTTAATTTTATATTTGTCGTAGTATTGACTGTAAACTGAGTGATTTTTGAATTTTAACGAAAAATACAAAGCGCTTATATAGCTTTATGCCGTATTTATCAGATCGAGAAAATAATTGACTGCCTGAAGCGGGAATCGAACCCACATCTGTCGCGTTTACAGCTGCTATATTGAATTAATAGTAAAGTAATAATGTTATTTTTTACTTTTTAAATTTTCTACTATTGGAATGGCCTGTAAGCAATTATGTATTTAAAAATTCAATCAAATCGATTCTGACATTCCCAACCGATGCACTTGCTAGCAAACAGAATTAAATATTTATACAAATTATAGATTTTTCCCGATTATACTTTCAGTGACATATATTTTTTCTATATAAAAAAAAAACTAATCGTCACCAGAAACTTTGTGTGGAATTTAAGACATTAAATGAAAAATTCTGTTTTTTCTATTCCTGTAGAAATTTCAAGAAATTATCATTTAATAATAAGGCCATTCGTGACGCAGGGGCACAAAAGTACACGACAGGTTCCTAATCGGAGAAATAAGTTATTTCATATTTTTATTTCCTCTCTCTGGTAACAAGACAACGTGCAGCGTTGAGTTACACCAGCCGACACAATGCTTCCAGAATTTAGTGGAAAATGGGGAACAAAGTGTCTTAATACTAGGTTCCTAGGTTCCCTCTGCTTACCCTGCTTTATGGGGGCTATGGTGCGAAGCTAAAAAGAAAAAAAATAAAATGCTATAGTAACTGCCTACCAAAAATAAGTAATACCTTTAATGCGTTAGTACTACGAATAAGACTTTCATTACCCATATGACAGAGGAGATAATCCCTCGAACGGGACAGCCGAAAATGATAACGAATATTGTACGCTAGCAGGATAAGGAAAGATAACCTAGGACTCTCTTACAAAATTCAGTGATAAAACACTACTATATTTTAATCTTATGAAATAGAAAAATGAAAATAATTTAAATATTATCATTCCCTCGAATTGAAATCGAATCCCCTACTATCATGTTTTAATACAAACTCGCTAAAACCAGTATAAAAGTGTGCAACGTTTTATTTATATTTGTCGCGAATAAATTATTTTTACTTAAGAAAATGACGCGAAATAATGCTTCGCTTAAAAAGCTCTTATTGTAGACGTCGAGAAAAAGAGTTGACTATTTATTATACAACTAGCTTCTGCGTTGAGATTTACTCCATATAAACACAAAATTATATAAATATATAGTATATAAGAAATACATATTTATTATTTTTAATTAGGGAACCTACTGTTTAGACAAAATGTCTAATTACTATAATATTGTTTTAAAGTTTAGCTCTATCCTGCATATAGCAGGGTAGAGGCACCTCATGTTAAAACTCAGCTCCCATCGCACCACCAACAACCTATATATTTCTACAGAAAGATTTAATTTTAAATCGACTACTTAATTTCAGGTCGAATATCCATTTTGAAGTGAAACAAATGATTATATTTAAACAATTTCCATCTTCCCACTCTAGTAGATAGACCGCGGCGTTTACTTCCGCCAATTAGCCGCAATCTAATGGAAATTGAGATATGAAGTGGTACCTTTTGATTACTCTATTGTGTGAGATAAAAGTTAAGCTGTTTTTTATAATCGAATCTAAAGCGCTTCACCCAAGCGCAAATAGCTATGTTACATCGAAACAATTAACATGATGAAATATAAGCCATTAAAATTCCTCAATAAAGGGGATCGTGTATAGAACACGATATAATGATTTCAATTGGAACTAGCTATTGCTGAGGTTAGCACGTTAAAACAAACAAATTATTTAGCTTTATAATTCATATTAGAATAAATTTAATACACAATATGTTCTTTATTAGTTAATTAAATTATTTTAGCATTGTTCAATTTATATACAGAGAGCCTTAGACTTATTAGAAGGATCAACTTTAATTACTTTGACTAATTAACTATAGCTTATTTATGACGCTTTTGTGATAAAAGCTGGCTGTGTTTTTAATTAAATATTATTATTTAAGTTCTAGAGGAGAGTATATACTCTCCTGACTGAAAATGCGAAGATCGCTGGTTTGATACTCACTCGGGGGTACGATTTTTTCATTTTTTCAGCTTCACTCTTCATCCCTCATATAGCAGGGTAGACAGAGGAAGCCTGGGAACCTAGTGTTAAAATACTCCGTTTGCCATTAAGACATACATACATAGACATAGAGGCATTTTTTCACATTCTCCTACGCCACGTCTTGACGTACAACAATGTTGAACACCTAGCAACCTATTGAATATAGCTTCTTTTTGTGTTAGATGTTTATAAAAAGCAAAAGTCTCCTTTCAAAGAGTTTAAATGTGTGAGTCAACAACGGCATGTGGCGAAAACTTTTCGAATCGTCTGCACTCTTATCCGATTTAAACAGAACTATGACTTCGTGATAAACCTAAAAGAGTTCCACATTCTCCCCACGGAACCCTAAATATGTGGGGATAGATAATAAAATCCTGTGAAGTGCGATCCAGACTAGCCCATCTAAGGTTTTTTATTTCTGCTGTCAATTCTCACTTCCTATCCTATTTACAACATAATCCTACAGTATAGATTTATATCTCAAAAGATTGAGATGGAACCCTAAAAACGATCATGTCGATACTTATTAAGGGCTTAGTATTAAGACGCTCATTCATCATTTTGCATATAAATATGAGGGATATTTAAAAAAATGATGCATCATTGATGGATTACGTAACATAACAGTCATATTACAGGAGTGGGTGGGTGTTTTACGCAGTGGGACAGCGTCTCCTGCAAGCGCGATGGTTGTAGGTTCGATTCCCATTCGGAGAAATTATTTATTTTTATTTCAGATCAGATATCTCTCTGCTCTGTTCTCAATATCTCTTCTTCTTCCTCCTGGCATTAATCCCGGCTATTGCCATGGTCTGCCCTCCTACTCAATCTACTCCACTTTGCACGGTCTTTTGCGTCCTCGGTGGTTAGACCATTGGCTCTCATGTCCTGCATCACGACATCCAACCAGCGCTTCCTTGGGCGTCCGGAAGGTCTCATTCCAGGAACTGACATATCAAGGCACTTGCATCCGACATAGTTCTTAGGCCGGCTAATGTCTCAAATACGGGCGGTAAGGTGCTATAATGATAAAAATTAAATAAAATTGCGAATGTGAACGTGGATTAATATTATAATTTTTAACAGCTTCATGCTTCATTTTTGTAAGACGCTTCGCACCCGACTTTCTACGTAATATTTAAGAAATAAAAATTAGTCATTCCCTCGAGTCGATATCGAACCCACAACCTTCCAGTCTTACACAACCCTACACTCAAAAACTGTACCATTGGAGGACCTTAATAAATACAATAAATATTAAGCGAAAACCGAAAAGCTCTATAAATTTCATTATATCATTTAAGCGTTATATCTTATTCAAGTGTGCAACAATTATTTTGAGTTGACCCACTTTCGAGTGCGGGCAACTTTAGATAACGTAACGATTCTGTTTTTATGTCCATATAAACATACTTGAGGCTGTGGGACCGTTTCTGACTGTAAGCCCCGTGGTTATGGGTTCGATTTCTTAATGAAAATATTAAATATAATTTTACAGGCTTTGTGATTTCCACCATTCAACATGCTTTACTAAATATAAAATATTTCGTTCTTTAAAGTGGGAATCCAACTCACAACTTTTACGTTCCCAGTGAGCCATTGCGTGTTGAGTCGCGGAACTCATCAACTTTTGTACTAAGAAAGTACAGTCGTTTTTCTAATGCTATTGACATTAAGGATACGTCACGTTTATCACATCTGTTAACACTATGAAAGAATGGAACGTGATGATAATATATGTTTAGATAAATATATATAGACACTAAGTAGGACTTTTAAAGGGTTTCAGAATATTTTATAGCTTCATATTTAAAAAAATATTATTTTAAGCTTCATGCTTTTAGAGGGTTAGCCAGAGAGAATGGAGCGCTAACTCTACGATCTCTGCACCATCTTCACCTCGACCACTGTGATCCACATGCAAATACATGCACTCCTCATGACGGGGGTCCTCAAGCATTTCACATGATCTTCCTGTATCCTCGATACTATAATCTGCTTATACCCTGATTTTAATACTTAGACATAAAAAAAATATTTATATTACTTTATCTAATTCGTATTATTTTTATCTCCTCCTAATACCGCTATAAATATCTTTCAAAATGGCGCTGAATGTGAGGAACTAGTTTGTACTGCCCAACCTGCTTCATTCGGGACACAGCGTGACACTCAAAAATTAAGCTTATTAATCTTAATGCACAGATATTTTAAGATATTAATTAAAAGTCTAAATTAATAAATAAAGCTTCGTAAGCTCCTATATTTATTTTTGGCTCTCTCACGTTAAAGGCTCGGTTTTAAAATGAACAGATAAATACCAAAACGAGCTTATGTTACCAATTTGTTTTGGTATTTCGCTTAAATTTGTATTAACCATATTATTTTTTGGTTGGTTCTGTTTAAACAATGGTTAGGTTAGAAATTCTAATTTTATACATTGTACTTGTACATGTAAATAAAAGTAATTTAAAGGAAAAGAACCTTTTCTTGAGGATTAGAATTAAATAATCGTCATTCTAATATCATAAATCTGAATGTAAGTTTGTTTCTTACGCTTTCATGCCAAACCTACTCAACTTAGAAAGGACATACGATACTGTTTAATAAAAGGATGCTTAAGCGAGCGATGCCAAGTTCGAATCTCTCGTAAATATATAAAAACACGAAATGATTATTATTTTCCCAATCTGGTTTGATAATTAACCAAGCTGAGTCTTAACGATAGCTTTTTTTCGCTTTCAAAAGTGTATATAAAAAAGTATTTACTTTATACACATTTTAAAAGTTATAATTAAACACATAAACACAAAAACAAAATTAAATTTCGCCTACGCTCCAAAAAAACACAATATGAGCAAAAAAACAATACATTTCGTAGCGTAACGCTACGCGCACTCTACGAAGCTACGGCGTAGCCAGTATGTTCTGTCACTTCGGTCTGAGCGGACGTCGCTACCATCTCTTAACAAATTCTCCTTCTCTTTCCTTCTTCTTACAAAAGCAATAGTGATTCGTGATAATATATAGTGATAATATATTTGTGATTGTTATTGTTGTTTTTGTGTTATGTAACAGGTTCGTAGATAATGATTTGAATCGAAAGTACTTGAAAGTTAAATCATTTGTCTATTTTAACTTAATATATTTTTTAATTAAATATATGCTATAAATGCAAGTATTTTTGGCATAGATTTTCTAAACACATTGTCTGAGGTTGATTTTAAAATTATTTATTTGGGCATTCCTGTAGTAACGCGAGTACCTACTGAAATTCAAAATTATTTAGTTCTTTATGTATGTATATAATACATTATTTATTTAGATTTTCCCGGGATTATCATGATTATATTTAAATCTAGATATATTCTTTATTAACTTAGTTATATTTATTTTTAGGGTATTTTTTAAAATATTGCTAGATTTAAATAAAATGATAATGAATAAGAGACAAAGAACTTTCACTAATGTACTCCATTAGAGTTTTGGTGTAATCATTACTTCATAATGCAAGATTTAATCAACTAACATTACAAATACGAAATTACATAACTGAAGGGCTTCCAAATTGCATTTCATATAAGATTTGTAGATATACTCCTATACATGTATGTATCTGGCGGCACAACGGTTCACCGTCTGACTGTAAATTAGAGGGTTGTGAGTTCGATTCCCATTCGGTGGAATGAGACGTTTTCATTTCCTTGCTCTGATAACAAGACAAACCGCGGTTTTGAGTTCCGGTGCTAAACACACAATGTACCAGAAATAGGGCGGAAAGTAGGGACGGGAGTGTCTTAACACTAAATTCCCTTTGCGTACCCGGCCATATAGAAAAAACGTGAAGTTATTTTATTTATATAGGTGATAAATGTATATATATTAAAGTGACCGTAAAAGTAGATATACATACATATATGAACATGGAGACATTTTTTGAACCAAGAGTTTGTTTATAAATAATGCTTATAAACATATTATATACAATGTTTAAAAAAACATTATATGATATTAATAATAACATCTTTAACAAAAGGATTCAATATCCTTTTGTTAAAGATGTTATTATTAATCTGTTTTTTTTTTCTTTTATTATTTTATATGTTTATATTGCAAATTCATACATACATACATCAGCTTCTCGCTGTATTCCGCACACAGCAGGATAGGCAGAGGCAATCCAGTATTGAGACACTCTGTTTTCAATTTTTCACCGAATTCTGGAGTCATTGCGTGTTGAGTGGCGGCAGTCAACGCCACACTTTGCCTCGATACCAGGGCGAAGAAATGAAAATATAAATGTTAATAAATATTACATTTCCTCGAGTGGGGATCGAACCCATACCCTGCGCTACGACTTCATACATACAAACGTTATTTTAATAAATTGAATTATATTTAACCTAGACATATTTTAAAATTCTCTTTATGAGAAAAATATTTAAAATATTGTCAAGCAGAAGTACGCGCTAGCCTCAGGAACCATTCGTTTGAATGGATGTTTTGTCCTTTGTTGAATATTTCATTTATCCACCATTAGTTACTTACTGTACCTGCAGTCAAACCACTCAGGGTACTTAGAATGTCGTAATAAAATTTAAATTATTCCCATTTGAAAGTTAGCATTATATATACAAGAGATGTTTGTGGGTTCATGTTTATTTACAAAGGAATTTTCGTTTTAGAGGCACAGTGTAATGTTAAATGGTACGTAGTTTTAAGATCCAATACTAACCATGCCACCTTTATTAGTTATTGGTAATGGACAAGATGCGGCGTTGAATTCCGTCTTTAAGTATGTAATATTTTGAGAATTGAGCAATATTTGATCATTTGGGTTTTTGTATCCCACATACAGCAGGGTAGGCAGAAGGAACCCTTATCCAAAAGGGCAGTAGAAAAATATCTATTGTTCTTAATTTTCCGCATAATTTGGATAGTTTGCATCTTAGTCGTAAAGCCACCTATGTCTATCTAATAAAATGAAAAAAAAATTAAGGTTTAGAACCTCAGAATAAAATAAACGGAATTTGATGTCCGCCTGACTGTGTGTCTGTCCGTCAAGACCCCTTTTCTCAAGTATACATGAATAAAAAGCATTTCCTTGAAACACATGAAAAAAATAACTTTCACCACCCTGCAATCAACATATACGAACTTTTATAAGCAAACTAAAACTAAGCTGTTTTTAAATAATGAAACTGATATAGAACCCTCGATGGATAAATCTTATTCGCACTTGACCATTTTTTTTAAATCTAAATATTTTGCTGGAGAAATGCAAGAGTCTCAAATAGCCAAATAACCCAAAATCATTGCATAGACTAACAAACTATAGTATGTTATATGTACGTAATAATTTTCATATTTAAGCAAATTTTGGTCATAGTAAGTGATATATGGGTAAATCGGTGCCGCATCGCAAAGACCTCATAAATTGATTCTTTCTAATGCTACGTTATTTCTGAAAATTCAAAAAAAGAGAAGAAATTCTAAAAGAGAGATAGAGAAGATTTCTTAGTTCTTTCGGGTACTGTCCTAATTTGCAGATGAGGAAATAGTATATTGGCCTCTGTAGGGTTTAAGACTGCAAAATTGATAGCTGAAATATGCGCTATTTATTTGGTTAAAGAGTTTAAATAGCTCTAAATTACAAAATTTAACGTCAGGGTACACCTTGATGAAAGGTTATTTTTAAAGGTTGCTTTTTTTTTTGAGGCTGACGTGGCCCATGGGCACAACGTCAAACGCGACGATTGTGGGACCGATTCCCATTCGGGGAATGGATTTTGAATATTTTCATTGCCTTGCTCTGACAACAAGACAAAGCGCGGCGTTTCCCAAAGTTAAATAATAAAATGAGCATCAAACTCACAATCTGTTGTTCTTACAGTTGCACGCCTTTGCCTCTGTGCCACGTACTAGCCTCAAGACCTTCCTTGTATTTTCTGTTATATTCCCACAGGGTATATAAAAAGGACGGATAACACTTAACTTCCTCACAATATCATCATTCTACGTATGTCTTAAGGATACGCCCAAATATTTGCTCTTAAGACCCTTTGTAATGATAAGGATGAATTGTGTTGTGTAAATAAAGAGACAAAATACAGTGTTGAGGTCTGTTGCTCAATAGACAACACAATTGAAAGCTTCAAAAAAGAGAATAGAGTGTCTTAAAATTTGGTGATTTTTATTGAATTCGATTAATGTGGGGTAACTCGGTGCCAGCAAGAAAAAATAACATCAAATAAGCAAATCAAATAAATAAAAGCTTTTAAAAATACTAGTACTACTGCCACTAACTTCACGCTGTATCTCTGGCGGAGAAGTCAGAGAGAACGGAGCGCCAAACGCTGCGGTCTGTGCATACCGCTTTCGCCTCGTCCATTGTCAACCTCTTTGTACTCAACTTGTCAACCTCGTTTTACGCTTGTTACGCCTCCCCATACCTCTCGTACCGCTCAGTTTTCCTCCATAAATCTTTGTGCCATTCTATCCTTGCTCATTCGCTCGACGTGTCCAAACCAGCTGAGCACGTTCTTCTTAATTCTCACCATCACATCCTCGCTAAACAAAATATAAATTTAAAAAGTATTTTTTTGTTTTTTAATAAGGGGTCTGTATTTCCCACTCATCGATTAATTTTCGAGACATTGCCCCCTTTTACGAAATCAGTAGAATTTTTATTTCTTTGTCTTATCTTCCTTCACTTAAAATATTTTTATAGACAAAGAAGTTATCTCAATCGATAATATTACCCCATCTTCTATACAAAAAACAGCAGCTTTTAATAATATGTAGAGAATATATTATATAGAGAGTTAAGAGTTGTTCAACATTTTACATATTTGAGTCTTCAAGTTAGTGTGAACAAATAGTATTAATTTTTATGCTAACCGTACTAACTAGCGAACCATTTCCAGTTTCAAGTGCCATCATTACAAATTCATATTTTACATAATATATTATAACCTGACCTCCCTGTAGCCCACAAAAGTGGGCTATTTATATTATTGAATGGTATAGGAGGCCGTCGTAGGGCAGCGTCACAGCGTAGTGAGTTCGATTCCCACTTGTGGGAATTAATTATTTTCTTTTCTAATTTCGCTCTGGTAACAAGATATAGCGTGGCGTTCAATTCCACTACTCTATAAGTGACCCGAACTTTAGGCGGAAATGCGTGATAAGTAACGTATCTCAACGCTGCACAAAAAATAATAATAAAACGAATATAAAATATATATTTGTACAAATTTTCATTTTCTCTCTAAAAAACTTGACCAGTAACTAACTCAACAATGATAACAATTTCTACTTTTCCACGCCGTGCATCTGAATAAGAACTTTTATTTACAAAGAAAATCTTTTGTACTAGGTTTATCCAAGCTAACTTTTTTTTCTCATTCTGCATGGATTAGGCCGAATCGTATAATGCCAAGGAGAAAAGTGAAGCAAATGAAGGGATTTCCCCTGAAATTGAGGTCTCAGATGTCGGTTTAATATAAAAATGTTGCTAAAATTTGTCAATTGCGTTCTGTATGTAAATTGTTTATTAGCATTTAATAGCTATAATAAAGGTCGTAGTGTGGAACGTGTGACTGCGCGATGGTCGCAGGTTCTATTTCTACTTTGGGGAAATGATTCCGCATTTAGCAGGGTAGACAGAAGAAACCTAATATTAAGAACCTCCATTCGTCCTTTTCCGTTTCGAGATATTGCGAGTTGAGTAGCGGACCTCAACGCCGTGCTTCATCTTGTTACCAGAGAGAGGGAAAATAATTATTAATTCGCGCGAGAATCGAACCCCAGAACCGTCACATTTAAGTCGCTTCCACGACGATAGTTAAAATGATACTACAATTTCATGTTAAAGTTAGTGAACGTAATATTGGTATTAAAGTTATGAATACAACTAAATTTGTCATAGATACGCGGTTAGCTGAACACCCGGCAAACTGTTTTACTGCACAGAGACAATACTAAATTTATTGTAATAATTTATCTTAAGAGACCAGAGGACTTCGTGGCGAAGTGCAATAATTTTCGAGAGTTTATACGATGATTATGGCTTCGATTCCAGTTCAGGGGATTAATTTGTGATAGGTTTCATTACATAATTTAAATCGGTTGGAAAGAGCAGGAAAAATTTTTTTTTACATTAAGCTTATACTGCCTGCCTTATCGACATGCGGTTTGAGCCATTGAGCCTAGAATAAATTGCAGTAACGCATTCTATTCTTAAAATAATATTAAAATAAAGTATTAAAAACGTAAAATTAACCTGAAAGACATAGTACGGCGTTTAGCTCCGCCAGTCAACACACAATGACTCAAGATTTGCGTGGAAAGTGGAGAACGTGCTCAATCTCGCTACCCTGATATGCGTAAAAAATGTAAAGCTCCAAAAAAATAAATAAAACCGAATATAAAAGTCCTTCATATAAGTGTAGTGGGTTTACTTTACTTTTTGTTTGAAAAACGCTGTAATATCATGGAATTTAGGTGTATTCGTTGAGTTTTCAACATTCATTGCTCATATGAGTTTCAGAATTTTGCCATGAGAAAAGTTTTTTGTTCAGGAATATGTATTAAAATATATGGTGACTTAATTATGGTACAGCTGGACTATTTTTTTAATAAATACCTTTGTCTCGTCATCAGAGCGAGAGAAATGAAAGTATTAAATATTTCATCCCCCGAATGGGAATCGAACTCACAACGTGCTTGTGCAACTGAGCCACTATGGCCTCTAGCTTCAAACCTGAGCGGTGATATAAGAAAAATTTAAATTTTCTCAAGTAGAGATCGGTTTCACTGACATTATGTATACAAATGGGTGTTGTCTCACGCTGCGCTATAATGACCTTGACTTATGAACAACTTTTAAAAAATCATCTTCACACTGTTTTCCGCACATAGCAGGGTAGGTGGAGGGAACATAGTGTTAAAACACTCCGTTTCACACTTTCCGCCGAATTTATGGAGGTAATGTATATTGAGTGACGAAACTTAATGCCGTGCTCTTGCATTGGTGCCAGAGCGAAGAAATGAAAATATTAATTAGGGTAGTAGTAGGCATCGAACCTACTACCGTCGCGTTACAGTTACTGTACCGTACTACTCTTCATAAACAACTTTAGAAAGTTTAATAAATTTAGGATTCAAGTAAAAACATTTCTGTATCTGGCAGCTTTACTCCATTATATTCTTTGTTATTATATATTTTTTCGTAGTAACGAACTTATTTGGCTGTGCTTCCTTCATTTTTTGCCAAAATGAAATATTATAATATTAAACATAATATGTATAGAATGCGTCCTTGTAGGAAATGAGACGATGATCTAGAATTTTCTTGTCTAAATATATCTCACGTATTCTTGTACGAGACGTGGTTTACTTTAAAAGGAATAATAATAGTGAATATTCTGTTCTATTTTGGCTTTTATATTCTGGAGAAAAAAACATGTGTTGGCACTAGATTCCTTATGTCTATCTGGATAAAATACACCTGAGGCTTTATCCAATAAGATTGTATTTTTATTTATATTTTGTCAGTTTTCTATACCAACCCTGTAATATACGGGAGATGCGTAAAATACTATCAATCTCAAGACCTAACCCACGTTCAAAATATGCGAAATAATATTTTTCATATATAAAATGCATAAAAAGGATTCGTATAAAATATAGCCACATATGGCGGTAATAAGAAAAAAAATAATTTCTAGTGAAGATTATTGTGAAATGTTTATCCTTCGATGAAGATAGCGGATTCAGTTTCGTAACTAGAAGGGGTAAACATAGAGAACCTAGTGTCGGAACACTCCTTTCTCAGCTTTCTGCCCAAATTCAAGTACAACTCAACGCCGCGCTATATCTTACTATTCTTTGTAACTTTTTGGTAACCCAAAACTTTATTAGACCTAAAGGTGTATTTGATAGCAATATTTCGAAAGTTGGTTGGAAAATGTGAAACGGAGTGCTTTAACACTGTTCTTTCCGCCTACCCTGTTGTGCGGAAAAAGGTAAAGCTGCTTTCTGCAGTGAAAAAAATAAACGCAGACGAATTCAATAAATATCTTATCTCATCTTTCAATATCTAGATCTGGATTCACAAGTGAAACTAATGATGTAACGTCATTCACTTCTTCATTTACTTCATTCATCATTGAACTATGATATAAAATATTCAACTCCAATGTAGATTTTAAAATATCTTGGACTCTTTTAGGAATAACTTGCCTGGAAATATTCATGTCTTATTTTTAAGAAAACGTTTAAAATTTTTAATTTCTTAAAAAATAATAACGTTGTAAGTTCTAGGCCTAGTTTAAGTAGCAAAAGAAAAACAACTTAATGTATAGAATGTACAGTTCGTGAGTCTTAACCAAAGCTTTGCATTTGTGCGAGTGGTTTTAAAAGTATGGTTAGAAAAAAATATATATTTATTATTAGAAATCAACTTAAAATCCAACAAAAAGATAATACCTATCAATTCTAGGCACTCCCATCCTCATAATTATTATTTTCGTTGAATGTGTCATTTCAGTTAATAACGAATCTTTTCCTTTCCATTATATGATGTCGTATAAGAACAATGTTAATTTGACAGCTGACGTTACATTACATATATGAACACTTACACGGATGCAAAGCTCAACTTAGACCTCAGTTTAATATTAAATTCAGCTTTTTTTCTCGTTAAGTTTTAACAGACAGACAAAAGGATAACAATAAGAGTTTAGTTTTCTTCGGAACCCACGATTTTTTTATGTTACTCAAAAATAATGAAATAAATAAAAAAAATGTTAGTAAATACATACATTTATAGCAAATTAAGTTTTTCAAGTAAACAAGAAAACTTATAATTTGAACATAGTAGAATTGGAACTCAGGCCTCATGGAAATTGTTTAAAAGTTCTAATCACTAATCCATACGCTCCTGTCAAGTGGTTCAAATACAGTTACGTAATTTTTTTATGTTTTGAAAAGTAAAAGTATTTTTCTTTCTTAATTATAGAATAATAATTAAAAAGTATTAAGATGACTTTCAAGTACTTTTAAACGTGAAATTTTCATATAAAAATATATTTACAGGAGAAACTGTTACAATTGTTTTATATATAAAAATAGGTATAGACAATACAACGACCATTCTGTGATAATAATCGAGAGATTTATTGACTAACATTTGTTGTTGTTATATCGAATGATTCTTTTGGACGAGTAAGTGATTTTTTTATAATAATAATCATGTATTTTTTGCGATTTTAGTGAAAAACATTGATTTTTTGTGATTTTTTTCCTTAAAAACAGTGTCTCAAGAGTCAACAATGACGAAGAATTTTTTAACGGTTACCAATATTGTCAATGAAGGCATCAAAGGATCGAAGATCTCACAGCTGGGCCTCTCAAAATATCTGTCTCAATCACTGTAAGTATGTAGATTGTAAAAATATGTAATAATAAGTCGTGGAGAAACTGTAATTGTAAGCGCGATGGTTGTGGATTCTTTTCCAACCGAGGGGACCGAACTATTTCCGTTTCGTTGTTAGTAAGTAGAAGAACGCTTTTATGTTTAAACTTTTTATTGCTGTTTCTAATCAATACTCTATGAAACGATCCTGCTAATATTAAAAAAGTTAAAATTTGTGAGGTTGGATGTTTGTTCAACCCTCATATAAATAATACTAAACGGATTTAGATGAAACTTTACAGTAATATAGCTTATATATGAGAATAACACGAAGGTTTTCAATATACCTAAAATGTTTAATATAATTTGGCTATAAAATAAACATTTTATATATAAATAAAAATAAAGTCTGTCTATGATTTCAATATAACTACATCCTTCCAAGTTCGTATAGTTATTTACATTAAAATAAATCTTAAGACGTTACCCAATATTGATATAACATATTTGCTAGTTTACACTTAGCTGGAGCACAAAGGCGTTGTGCCGTATTAGTAATTAATTTAGTTCAATTGATTTTCCGATTGATTTGTTATGTAACTTGTTGCTTAATTATACATATAAGTTAGAATCGTTCAAAAACTTTGAGGGAACCTGAGAACAATGAGTTAAAACACCCCGTTCCCAATAAAATATAGCCTTTCCCCACTTTCTGCTGAATTCTGGAGGCATTGCATGTTGAGTGGCGAAATTCAACACCGCGCTTTGCTTCGTTACCAGAGCGATCAGATGAAAATATTAAAAAAAATAATTTCCTCGAATGGAAATCGAACCCCCAGCCTGTTGCGTTTAGAATCACATGTTTTTGCCCTTGCGATACGACTAGCCTCATATAATAATGATATAATTATTACAAGTGGGTGAAATTAACGTTTATTACATATTTAAAACTGAAAATGCTAAAATAATTTTTAAAAATCTATCAAATTTCCTGTCCAGGCGACTCTGCTCTATACTTGTCTGTTACATAACACACATTGTCCTATTATACAAAGGCATATCCGCACCAATTGCAACACTTAAGTAAATTCATAGTAACTTGTTGACGGCTGGCGCGGCGCCAGCGAGAATTGGGAACGCATCTTGGTAACGATACTTATGTGTCATGTGGAGTTCATATAAATTTTATTTATATATGAAATTGTTGGTAAAATTATAGTTGGTTTTCGTAAATGATGGGAAGTAGGTCGCGAATATTGGGGAGGAGGAATTAGTTTTCGTCTTTGTATGGCAGACGGAGCTTAACACTGTATTTTACAATCAAATGTTACTCTTACATTTTTTCCACGTAATTTTTGAAATATTGCATTTCGAGAGACGTAACTCAACACTGCCTTGTAGCCAGAGCGTGAAAATGAAAATAATTTATTCCCCCAAGTTGGATTCGAATCCTCAATCTTTTACAAACAGACACTGTACCACAACACCTTTTATGTATACTATATAAACATAATTCAACAAGCATCCTCGTAGTCATATATGAGTAATTACCAACGCGTTATCTGTTGTGTTTAATCGTATTTAGAGATAATAACTTGTATAATTAATTTATAACGCGAAGTTAATTGAATATTATCGATGCCTTCGTGGTTCAGTGGGAGGTAGCTATAGTGGAAATATATATAATAAGAACTTATTGATAAATATTTGGAGACATATAAAATTTTTGACTTCTTTAGTCAATTAAAACAAGACTTGGGTCCTAATTCCCAGGTGCAGCTCTGAGTTCTTCACCCTGCAACTCAATTGACCTTCTCGAAGAATCCAAGGAATTCATATATTTATTCCCATTATCTTAGTTTCTAGGTCACCTTAAAGTTTGAGCCATACGTAAATAAATGAGTATAAGCAAACTTTGAAATTATAAAATTTTCAGTTGTTTTAAGCAACTTTGTTAATTAAAATTACATATTACAGACATATATTTTTAGAGTTATGATTTCTAGTCCAATTGCGATGTAAGGATAAACAATGCAGGTTCAATCCATGCTAGTATGTTATATATGAAGATAAGGAATGAACTGTGAAATTAAAAGTAAAGTAAATACAAGACGCTTCGCGCTTTTATATCTTAGCATCTGTATAGGATAGGCAGAGACAACTTAGTGTTAAGATATTCTGTTTCTCATTTTACTACAAAGAAGAACGGAGTGCCAGAAGAGAACGTTATTGAAAATAATTACAGTATAACGCTGTGTCTCTGTTCCCCATAAAGACACTTCCGTTCCCCACTTTCCGCTGAATTTTCACACTGACTGACTCAACCCCACGTTTAGTCTCGTTACCAGACCGAGAAAACTAAAATATTTTATACCCCTCAAGAATCGAACCCACAACTCTCCTGACGGCCTCACTTACATAAATAATTTTAACAATTTTATACTAAGCAAATTACTATTCGAAATCGAGAGGCGAAAGTAAGTGTTTTGTAAATATTTATTTTCCGCGTCGAACTTAAAGCTTTTGTCAACTTTTGTTGGCGAACTTTTAATGATACTTGTCTAAAATATCGTTCTATTTTCAAAACTCTATTCATTTTAGAGGTAAATAGATAGAACCAAGTATCTTTTTTACACCGCCGCGCTTTTATTGTTTATATGAAAATAATTCATTCTAGGGAAACCGACCCTATAACAATCGTGCCTACAGTTGTTGATGAGAGAGAGAGAGAGAGAGAGAGAGAGAGAGAGAGAGAGATGAGATGTTGTGCCCTTTTAAGCCCCAAAACAATGATTTTTAATTTTTTATCTGTCCGGTAACGCTCGCCGTCTGCCATTATTAACATGCATGTGAAAAAAGTAAAAAAAACCAAACCAAAACCAATATAAGTTAATAAAATGTCAATTATAAAAATAAAATTAAATTAAAAGTTCATCTCCGATACACATGTCAGTCACAATTAAATCATTCAATTACAATTATAATATTTTTGTCATTTAATAAATCGTTAACACTATAGTCTAATTTTTGTACTAATATTTTTTAAAATTCTTTTAAAAATGTAGAATTTTGTTTATTTTTTAGTATTTCTTCACTCTAATTTCGTGGCATAAGCGCAGTGTTGAGTCCCGCTACTCAACACCTAATGCCTCCAGAATTC
>JAKRZM010001103.1:0-10721 GCA_036379175.1 Heliconius cydno galanthus | reverse complement strand
GCGTTTTCCCGAGAAAGACTTGCGCGGCCGGAGTAAACAGCGTCCACCGTGCTGTCATCTGCATAGCAATGAATGCTAGAATCCTCCAGCATGTCATTGATATGCAGAAGAAACAGCGTGGGGGACAGCACGCAGCCTTGGGGAACGCCAGCGTTCACGGGCATATGTTTGGAGCAAAAACCGTCGACAGCGACCTTGATGCTGCGCCCAGTGAGAAAGCTGGCGATCCACCTGCATAAGTTCTCGGGAAGCCCATAGGATGGAAGTTTAGCAAGGAGCGCCCCATGCCACACTCGATCAAAGGCCTTCGATTAGTAGAAATCTACAATAATATTATAAGCTTGAAGGGTTTGTTTGGTTGAACACGCTTATCTCAGGAAGTACTCGTTTTACATTACAAAAATATTTTTGTGTTAAATAGTCCATTTACCGAAGTTTGTTAAATGTAGGCTATATTACAGCCCGTACTCGTTTCGATGTAATCATAGTCAAAGTTACCTCAGGCACCTCATAATATATCGTCACGTGTTATTTCTAATTGATAGGTGAGCGGCTTTTGCTAGCAGGTTAGCTTTCACCTGCAACTTTGCTTGCCCCAACGCCCGTACTCAAGCGTATAGCATTAAATTATATTCTAATTCGTTGCTAAATTTCATAATTTTATATATTTATTTCCATATTAGATTTTTGACGTAACCAGCAAACAAACTTTCTCTATTTCTTTTATTCTCTTTCTCATGATAGTTATGAGTTCGTATTTCAATTGGGACTCGGGTAAATCTTATAATTATTTTAATTTTCTTATTCCAATAAGAGAAATTCTTACAAGTTAATTATAGTCTTTACATTGGGTACTCTCCTAAGCAAGGGATATACGATGAACAAACCAAAACAAATATGTACCTACATATATTCTAAAGCATTCCCTTCAAAATACTCACCTTCAGAACCGTGCTTTAACCAAATTTAAACTTTAGATTAAGTTATAATTTAGTTACAAGCTTATGTTTATCTTTCCATCCTTGTATAATAGCGTGTGAGATGTCACCTATGACACAAGAGGAATATTTTTTTTATAGTACAAAAATAAATAACTCAATAAACAATGTGTCGAGAATTTGGTGGAAAGTGCGGAACGGAGGTTTTTTAATGGGAACAAAGAGACTTAACTCTAGGTTCCCGGGTTCCCTCTGCTTACCCTGCTATGTGCGGGATACACCGTGAGACTAAAACAAGTTATAAACGGTGTTCTATATATATCCACCGTATTTCTCAGCGTAAAATAACATTTTGCTACACTTTACTCTTTATAGAAATTTAAAGCATGTTTGCCGTCTTGACAGCATGTCGATGAAATCCTTGGAAGTAAATGTGAAATAGCCTTATTTATATGTTACAAGTATTTTGGAAGTTTCTTCTGAAAATGTCTTTTTACTTGTATTATAGTACTTTTACGACTTTGTGAAATACTTTCTGAATAAAATTGGTAAGCAATTTAACTTAAAACTTTAATAAGAAGAAAGGCCCCCCGAACCTCAACCCCCGAAGGATTCAATCAAGCTATGCCTCGAAAAAATCTACGCAAAGTGAGGAACAGAGTGTCTTAACTCTAGGTTCCATCTACCATGCTGTATGCGGGATACAGCGTGAAGCTGATATAAAGAATAGTATTATCTTCTGTCTTTAAATTATGTAAATAAATCAACTTCATGGTACTTATAGCTATATAGTTTATTCTAATACTGCTGAGCTCGGAGAGCAGTGCCTGGGACTTGCGGCCACAGGTGTAGGCTTACAATGCACTGACAGTCGCCTTCACTGCTCCAGCTTAATATAGCAAATTACCTTAACAAGAGACGACGATGTTAAGATTTTTCTTTTCAATTTTAAAAATTCATTCTGATTCTGAAATCAATTTAATCTGAAACTTTCTTTGAAATATTCAATAATAACCTATTTCAAAGAAATGTTTTAAACATGTTATTGAGGAGCTATCGTTGCTTGCCTATGAGTCAAGTCTGTAGTTCTAAGTAAGTTTACTTTCTTCAAATGGGAATCGAACCCACTATCGCCGCGTTAACATTCAATTGCTGTGCGGCTGCACTACGATAACCTTTATTTTTTAATTGAATATTATTTTTCTCTCTCTCTTATATATTTATTTACCAGATCGTTAGTTTAATATGCGGTAATAACATGCCTTAATGATAACAGCCATTACAATACGTTCTTCTTTTAACGACGCTTATTCCAACAGTTTTAGTAGCTATAAAATAAACAGTAAAAATTTTACGGCTTTAGATGCTTTCTCTATAATAGTTTTTAAGATTTTTAATAATCATGACCCAGTAGGAGAAGGAGTGTCTTAACTCTATATTCTCTCTGTATACTCCGGAAAAGGGGCAAAACTGTATAAATACATAATTATTAGTTTTTATTTGTGGCTTGGTCATATGGAAATAACTACTCGTTTGACGCATGAGACATACTATAACGCCCCTATTTATAAATTGCTGTCAAGTCTGAGATTCTTCTTGGGTTTTTTAATTTTAATAAAAAAGGGCATCTCAAGATCGATCTCAGACTTGAGAACCTGTATATCTATACCTGTATATTTGCAGAAAAGCCAGAGTTCTCTCTGGAGTCTCCTCCTCTACAATTAAGACACTTCTTTCCCCACGTTCCGTCCATTTTTGCTACATCATGTGTGTGACAAGTGGCGGATCCCAACGCCGCATTTTATTTACGAGAGAGAGGAAAATGAAAATAATTTAAATATAATCATTCCTCTGAGTGAGAATCGAACCCACAACCATGTTTACAGTTAGAACAAAATATAACTAAAAGTAAAACATTCTCACAACTTTAATCTCATTTCAGTTTTCATCGAATATTCTGTAGAATTGAATGTGAACTGAACAGTTACAGAACATGTGGAAGTTTTGTATTGAATTAGTTCTAGTTGCTGTACGTTTTATTTGAGATGCAAATGGGATGTGTTAATTTCGATTTTGTTAACCGACTTTTAAAAAGGAGAGTATCAGTTGGACATGCATGTATGTGTGTAAAAGTAATCCTTTTCGATTTGAATTTTCAGATTGATAAATGTACATTTTTTAGTTGCATCATTTTAATTTTTGGGTATTTTTGCATGTATTTTTCAGAGAGAGAATATTTATAAACACTGAAATTTAACTCTATATTTTAGGCCGAAACAAATTCTACTAGTAGGTATAATATACACAAAACAAAAAATCTTCCATTACCAAGTGACTGACAGACAATGCACAGACGAAACTACTGGACCTAAATAGTTTAAATTTATCATGTGGGCAGGATAGAGAGCATAGAAGAGAGTCACTAAGATATTAATTAAATTTTCCACAGGAAGAGAAAAAGTAACGAGTTTTCCATTTTACATCTTACAGTCTACACCAACAAAATCTCAGGCCACGTCTAGCAACATTGTACAAAAGAATTATCTTTTCGTGAAACCTAGCGCAAAGACCATGTAAATTATGTACAGTCCTAATTAGGGACATGTTTGTGGTAACACTAATTAGTATTCATTCTGTTTCATTTAAAATAAGAATTTAATTTATTTAAAAATATTATTTAAAATAATATTTTAGTTCAATTTCTTTATTTACGACGTTATTCAAGACGTTATACCCCAAGAGTACGTCAGAAAGTGGGAAACGGAAGTATCCTAATGGGTGGAAGTGTCTTAACACTGCCTCTCTCTGCCTAGTGTTTTTTTTGTATGGGATATAACGTAGAACTAAAAAATATTAATTATATCTTCGTTTAGCACGGTAGTTGTTGGTTCAAACAGTTCTCTTTGTACTTTTGTGTCCCTGTATCGTATCCATGTATTAATATATCCTGCATATTACAGGGTAGAGACCGTTGTGAACATTCTGTTCTGCTGTTTTTAACGAATTCCAGACAAAGCCTTTTGAGCGGCAATCCAGGCACAGTGGGACAAGCATGTGAATGTAAGCGCAATGGTTGTTAGTTCGATCTCCACTCAAGGAAATAAGTAGGTTCATTGGGAACGGCAGTGTGTAAATAGGAGGAGTCTCTTAACACTAGTATCATAGGCCTTCTGCCTCAACGTGAGCTATATAAAAAAGATTAATTTATTATAGCTGTATATATTATTTACGTAATTGCTCGCAGTATTCCATACAAGAAATAGGGAAGCGTAAGGAAAAATCAACTCAACTCAATAAATTCTTGATGAGTTTGTTGCCTAAAATCAATTTAAAAAAAATACGAATAAATTCTAAAAAAACATATCAAATTAAAATCTCGATAAGCCACCATAAAATATAAAGCACCATAAAATATGGTACTTTTCAATACAAATGACAAAAAAGCCTATTATTATTTGTTATGTCATAATCACATCGGTTACGGCTTACCGCGCGCCGCGATTTAACACCATATTGAATTATATTGTCAGAAAATATTTATTTATTAATTTAATTAACACGTTCAATGTGGCTTGAGGTTAAAATCGGCCTCATATGGACTTCACGCTGGTGCGGGTTTTGTTTTCTATATATAAAAAATGAGGCTGAAAAGACCACTGTGAAAGTTCTCAAAAATGGGCCCCACAGTGAACGTGTTAAAGGATTACATAATGGCTAATGTGTAGCATGGGGTTAGAGTCTAGCTATAGACGCGACAGATGTGGATTCGATCCTCACTCATGGGAATAATTATAATTATTTTGATTTCCCCGCTCTAGCAAATGAAGCGCGGCCTCCACACAACACGCATTATCCCGGAAATTGGGCGGAAATTGAGGAGAGTACTGGTATATTAATACTAGGTTCCCCCTGCCTTCTCTGTTAATAGGGAAAATGTTTGAAGCTGTTATATAGAGATGGAGATCATCATGTCGCAGTTTCACTACATTTGATTGTAATCACGGTGGTCTTAGGCCCGATCCTGACTCAGGGGAATTTTCTATTTCTCTTTTATGTAATGAAACTAAATATAACGTCGAGCTCCCTCGTTCAACACACAATGTTTTGAATGTGGACGTGAATCAGAGTATCACTAAGTTAAGGGGTATAAAAGTGTAAATTATTAAAAAAAACAAGCATTCACGCTGTTTCCCGCATGTATCAGGGTAGCTAGAGGACTGACAAATATTGTACCAACCGTTGTCTTGTTACCAAAGCCAGAATTTTTTTTCTTCCAAAAGGGAATCGAACCCAAACCCGTCGCGTTTACAGTCATATAAGGCTGAGCGTTGAAGCAGTCGTGGTCATCAAGAAGATATATGATATTCGACTTTTCAATATGTAACAGTAAGCATCAAGGGAAAAATATCGATATTTGATACGTAACACATACTAATACTTTTGAAGCTTTAGAGGAGATAAGAAAATAGAAGACTTACGCGAAATGCGATAGAAAACTTGGCAAGATATTCTTATACACCTTCGTACGAAAATATTATAGAGGCACCTGTGAAATATTTTAGATTTCAATTTCCAGAGTATGTTTACAGTTTTATGAGGTTTATTGTTTTTTCAGCTTCACTCTTTATTCTGTAAGATATTCCCCTTGATGCGGGAAAAAGCGTTTACCTGAAAAAGGTAGGCAGAGAGTATTTAAAGTTGTCTCTGCTTTTCAAAAACAAAAACGTGTGGAATGGTAGAATTTGACGCCGCTTTTTGCTACCAAAGACATGAAGTGAAAACTTTTTTTTGCCTAAAAGAAAAAAGAAGGGAAAACTATATAAAACCTTCCCTCAAGTGAAGATGACACTGCGCCATGACGGCTTCTATTCCTACGTAATCCTACTAATATTATTAATCTGAAAGTTTGAGGATTTGTTCCACTTTCACGCAAATCTTACTGAAAGGATTTAAATGGAAGCCGGTCGTGGCGCAGGGGCAGAGTGTGACTGCAAAACCGACTGCTTGTGGGTTCGATCCCCACTCAAGGAGATGAAATATTTATTCAAATTTACATTTCCATTTCTTCACTCTGGTGTCAAGGCAAGGCGCGGCGTTGAGTTCTGCCCCTTCAACACACAGTGCTAAAAAAATTCAGCAGAAAGTGGGGAACGTAGTTTCTTAACACTAGGTTCCATCTGCTTACCCTGTTGTGTGCGGGTTACAGCGTGCAACTAATAAAAAAAATTAAAAACCACATCACGTCCTTTTAAGCAATTTTAATCATAATGAGAATAATTTCTTAAGGTTTTTTTATTTTATTTTATTATGCAAAGTGAATGTTTACACTTAATTAATTGGAAAGCTAGTAGTAATAAGCTTTTATTGCAAAAGAAAAACCTTTTTTGTTGATTTTTTAAATTGTTAAATATTATTACTCTAAAAAATTGTTAGTTTGGATTAAAAAATGTCCGCGTTATATATTTACAACGCACAGCCGAAGATACACGGCGTAGAACGCCGAAATGTAACATATGAGTGTTAAAAAGCTTCACGCTGTATCCCGCATCTATCAGGGTAGGCAGAAAAAGATTAAGATAATTCCGTTCTCCACGTTTCGCCAAATTCTCGAAGTATTGTGTGTTGAGTGCTCCCTTGCGACGTCAGAGTATTTCTAGAAAAGTCACCACAAATACCTTAGAATATAATTTTAGTGTTTATTCAAATAATGTAGACTAGTTTTACGTATAATCTTCCGCACATAGAAAGGTAGATACAAAGATATAATTTTTAAGTTCTTTCTATTACAATTTTTATGAAATAATGCGTATGAGAATAATAATAAAATAATAATATAAATTAAATTTACTCGTTTCCTTAACAGAACCCACAACCGACGTTACACAGTCAAAAACTCTCCCACTGTGCCATAATGCAATCTCTTAACTTTTCATCTTACATAATTTACAATATACATATATTATATATACTTACATATTTTATATATCCTCCTCGGCCTTAATATCGTTACGTAGCTTCCGGTCACCGGATGCTGCGGCCATCTTGAATTTCTTATATCGGTTTTAGAGTTACGGCGTGATGAGAATAAAAATTTTGTACTTTGAAATGAAAAATGTTATAAAATACAAGTTGAGAACTTATGTCTAGTTTATATTTTATAAACATTTATAAGTGTTCGTCTACAGTAATATACAAAATAATTTGTATTTAGTTTATGCAGTCGGGATTTTTTGTTTTTATTTTACTGGTTTTCAGGTTTTTAGGTTTTTTAAAATTGGCGGAGAGTTGTTTCACTATTTTTTATATAATCTAGCTTGAAAGAAATGTCTTATTTTCAGTTTAGGCAGTTATCCAATCGGTTACAAAGGGCAATATTTGTTGGTTCGATTCCCTATTGGAGAAATAAATTATTTTCTTTTCCCATAAGACAAAGACGTCTACCCTGCTAAACACAGGATACTGCGTGAAGCTTATAACATTTAATTAAAAATATATTATGTATATGTAATTACAATTTTGAGCAATAATTAATTTAGTAGTTGTAAATTAAACCCTTTACATCGACCATTCAAAAGAGTCAGCTATAAAAAGCAATTTTCAATTACTGGAACAGCACAAAGCGGCATATCATTAATTTATTGCTATCAAACTTAGCTCATTATTAATTTTCGTACAAAATGAACTGGAGTTTTTTTTTGTAAAGTTTGATAAATTTTTTTCTTCACGCTCTATCACGCATATAGTAGGGTCGGTAGAGGGAAAACTTGCGTGGATACATTGCGTGTTGAATGACGGAATTACAGTGCTGCGCTTTGTCTATCAGAACAGAAAAATAAAAAATTATTTCAATAAATTAATTACCCAACGTGGGAAACGAACTCGCAACCATTGCGGATTGTACGGACTCTGCCTCGCTGTGAAACGATAGTTAGGTGGATATATAATATACATTAAGCTTTTTCGTTACTAAGTGACAGACAATGCACAGGAACTATTGGACTTGAAAAGTTGAAATTTGGCGTGAAGGTAGTTTAAGGAGGAATAAAATATTTAATATTTTCCATTCCTTGATCTGGTAACGAGGCAAAGCGTTGCGTTGAGTTACGCTGCAACGACTCGAAAATTCGGCGCAAAGTGGAGAACAGAAATGTCTTAATGAAAACGGGGTATCTTAACACTAAGTGCCCAGGTTCCCTCTGCCTACTCTGCTATGTGCGAGATACACCACGAAATAAAAAATCCACATAAAGTTGCCGACGAAATCTAATAGTATATATTATATCATCCACTTATACCCAGAGGGCCTGACTTGGGATTTTTTGAGGTAATCCTCATCTTAGCGTCACCGGAAGTTTCAAAGGTCAAGGGAAAAAGTATACACATTCGTAAATCCAATATATTTGTCGTATGAATATATATGATGTATTTTATCTTATCACGTTTTTATTTGTTATTCACAATTCCTCGCTCTGTTACTAAGACAAAAGCGCGGCGTTGTGATCTGCCAGTCAACAATGTCTCCGAAATAGAGTGATAATTAAGGAACGAAGTGTTTTAGTTCAAGAATATACCGTTACGCTAAAACAAAGACTTTTAAAAGTCATGTTAAACGAATGTTCTACGTTCAATAGAGAATTCAATTTTACCCAGGACGATTCGAAAATAATTCAAATATAGTAATTCTACCAAGTGGGAATCAAACCCGCAACCATTACTTTTACTGACAGATGCTCTACCACTATGACGACGGCACCAGCGTCATATTACGATACAATTTTCATTTTACTACAATACATGTTACAAACAATATGGCCTGGTCGTAAAATTTTATGGCACTAGAGTACTTTAACTGTATTTAATTGAATGTATGAAACAGTGCCATTTATACCACAAATGTTTATTCCTTCTAAATTATATTTGTTGTAAACTGAAAATTTTACACGTGATTTTTTTTATTTTCACGCTGTATCCCTAGCGGGGTAGCCAGGGTCTCTGCATACCTCTTTCACCTGTCATCATCTTCATACATCCTCTCAGGGGTCAAAGTTCGTATTTTTTTTATATTAATGCGTACTTTTTAAAGAATATGGAACTACTACCGATATTAATGAATATGAAGTTACTACAGGAAGGCAGTTGTTCTGAATAGTCAGTGAGAAACTCTACTGTTACTTTTTTAATTATTACTCGACTGTGTCTATGTAAATGTGTGTGTATTGGTTCGTATGTGGGTGTGTGTGTGTAAAGATCAGACACGTCGACTAATTATGATAATTATAATAATTGGGACCCATATGGGACCAATGAAAATTTCTCACGCAGCTTTATAAAATTTAAATAGACTTATTTAATGGGCATGTCTTAATAAAATGTATTATTTATTTATACATATAATGTGTATCGATTATAAAATTGATTCAACTATATATTCGTTCAGTATTACTTATAAAAATATTCTAAGTTTTTTATATTTAGCAGCAGTTAGTTTTTTTTACTTACTCCAGCTTCATATATATGACATTTAAATTCAAAGCCGTCTTCTTCCGCTACTAAGTCATAAGTGGAAAATAATTTTAATAATTTTTCATATAGAATTACAGAAAATGTAAATTTAAACATAAAATAAAAATTCTACATTTTCAATTACGTATCGTATCGATGAAAATGCAACTAGGTTTTGCACTAACCAATTTACAATTCCACCAATAATGCTAATACTAGCTTTTGTGAATTCAACCGTGAAATTAGCGACTAGTCCATGTTGCTTGAATTATAACTCAGGTTATTATGGGTTCGATTTTTTTTATTTTGGTAGGCAATTAACTATAGTTTAATTTCTTTGTTTTGGTAACGAGACAAAGCGCGGTGTTTAGTTCCGGATTTTGAAGAGTTTTACTGAGAACAGAGTGTAACTTAGGAATAGGTTCCCAGTTTCTGTCTGCCTACCGTAATATGTGCAGGATACAGGAAAAATCTTATTTTCTTGCTCTAGTAAACGAGAGATATTGAGTTCTACCATCCTACACCAAAAAATTTTGAAAATTAAGTGTTGCGTGGGAAACAGAGTGTCCTAGCACTAGGTTCCCTTCACCTACCCTGCCATATAGCTACAACCATAGTATACCATCAAAAATTTTTCAACTGCACCACTGACAAATTCACATTTTTCAATTCAATATAAAATTTCCAAAGAAATCTTCTTCTTACCTAATAAGTGAGTGTAATATGCGGCATAGAAAAGGCAAGGCGAGGGCGTGCTAATGTTCTCACGGCCTAGTTTCTATCCAAAGTTAGATGCGACAATAGCGTTTATACTATCATGAATTTATTATGTTCCTTAAGTTTCTGTGTGAATTTGTCCCGATAGTTCAGTAGTGGAGATCCTAGTACTGTGATAGGTTGTAGGTCTAATCTGCATAATTTTTTTTTCAACTTCACACCTCGCCCGCATACCTGAATAGGCACAGGGATTCTTTTATTGAAAATATTGACATAACGCCATGCTTTGTCTACCAGAACGGGAGAAAATTAATTTTAATATTTTCTTCTTTAGTATATAGACAATTCAAAATTAAATATTATTATATTTTTGTCTTATAGCTTTATAAACTAGTATTAAACTAGTTTTTATCTTTTGTTTCGCTCATTTGCTCAAATAGAAATAATTAAGTTGCTTAAGAACACGTACAATAACTACATCGAAAGAATTAACATAATATAATATAGCCTGGGGTAAGGCTATACCCCATTAAATGGACTATCTGACGTAAAAAAGGTAAGTAG
>JAKRZM010001102.1:0-33491 GCA_036379175.1 Heliconius cydno galanthus | reverse complement strand
CGCTATTGTACTACTATATAATTATATTCAAAAATTTCAGTAGGTACTCATCTTTACAGACAAAAGCTGAGAAGTAGACTAATTTGTATCTTGCTAGATTTATTTTCTATGTATATGTATTTATTCCAAAAAAAAACTTAGAACATATGAAGGTTTCATTGAAATTAAGTGTATTTAACTCAATCGACATCTAAAAATCTAATTTCGTAAGAAGTTTTTGACATCAGTGAAAGAAGCGGATATCTTAGCGAGTGCTCAAAAAATCATTTCGCTATCTTAATAAGATGTGAAGTATTAAGGTTTTAATTCAAACGGTGCGCAAAATTGGTAGTCCTTTGGTAGATTTTAATTTTAATTCGCGCTCATTTCGAGCGGATGTCATAAATGAAGGAGCTTAATTGGGTAAACTTGATGAAGCAATACCGGTGTTTTATGCTCTGGTTGTGATTATTTTCAGCTATTTTGCAGGAAATTATGTATGGTTTTTACTTAATGATATGTGTTGAGTTTCGCTACCCAACACGCAGGTTAAGTGCGAGTCGGATGTGCCCATCGAGGCTTCAGTACCAATTTCAGGATTGTTCATCAACAGGATGTATATCTTATAAAAATTGACAAAATTAAGTTTGCCATAAACATATGACTAATTATGTATGAAATGAACAATAAAAAATATTAGTTCGTAATGTTTTTTTCTATGAAATACCTTAAAATTTTCTGTTTTGGATTTTTTTTCCTTTTTGTATTGTAAATTTTCAATTCGTGTGAAATTTCATTATCAGTCTAGTAGTAGTCTAGGCGTTGACATAGAAGATGGGTTTTTTCTGTGCTTCAAGGAAACATAGATCCAAAATATTCGATATTAATTTCAGCTGGATACCTCCAAGTAATCTGGGGAAAAATGGTTTTGACAGACAGACAGACGAACAAAAAAGTGATCTAATAAGGGTTTTCTTCTCTTCTCTTTCAGGTACCTCTACAAAAGAACAAATAAGGTAGCAACCTGATGGCAATCAGATTCCTACAACTTGATGACAAATGAGTAGGTTATTGAGAGAAGTTCACTGTCATCGTTCATCTTGGATGATTCATGGGTATCGAAAAGTCATTAGCTTTTCGATTAGCATATAAATATACTAGTAGTATTTGTAATGTTCAAGTTTGTATTGTGATTGATATAAAATTTATTGACAGCTCTTTTGTGAGTTATGTTTCATTTACTTAGATATACATTTTTTTAGGATCACGCTGTATACGTTACAGTTAACAGAATTACCTAGTGTTAAAACACTCTGTTCTCCAATTTCGGAGACACTGCGTGTGGAGTGGCAGAAATTAACGCCGCGGTTTGTTTTGTTACCAGAGAATAAAAAAATTTAAATTATAAATAAAACAACTCATAGTACAACTATTTACTATTCGTATATATATATATATTACAGTAAGATAAGGTACGTATATTTTTGTACTATACAAGTAAATAAGCATTACCAAAGTTACCCTGCACTTCGAAACTCAATTTATACCTTATATACAAAAACTCCCAATACTCGCATACGATCGACTGAAACTAGAAAACGGTGTACGTTTGCAAATTGGTGAGGTTTGTTTCAAATAAAATATCTTTTAGTAAGTAACAATCACTTGTTTTAACACGTTTCAAAGAAATAAGCAACATTATAACTTCGTTTTTTCAGCTTCTCGCTGTATCCCACACACTGGGAAAGACAATAGGAAAGGAGGCAGAGGGAAACTGGAAACCTGGTGTTAACACACTCCGTTCCCATTAAATCACTTTTGTTCCTCACTTTTCGCCGCATTCTGTACGCAACTCAACGTAACTCAACGCCGCGCTTTGCTTTGTTACCAGAGCGAGGAAATGGCAATATTCATTATTTCATTGAGTGGCAATTATTTTATTTCATGCTTTTTAAGTGACCCTTTAAGTAAGCCAACACTGCCTCTCATACATCACTAACTTATTTTAGTAAATAAGTCATAAAATATATTTAATATATATATACTGTGCATAATTTCAGATAAAAATGCATTACAAAGATATTTTTCTGACTTTTATTTCTTTGATAATTATTTTGAACAGTGTTAAAAGATGATACGTTCCCAAACATTTGCAAATGGTCCCCTCGTGTAAAAGAATACTTCTAAATAGCCACGGCCCGGTGATAGATGAATACAAAAGGGTGCGATATATAAAAATTATTGAGCCATACAGTCAAGATAATATTTTATAAGATAAAAAGTAAGAAATATAAGATAAGAATTGATGAAGTTATAGGATGATTTTGTTGTGGGTTCGATTTCCACTAGAGGAAATTTAATATTTATTCGGCGGAGAATAGAGAAAGGAGTGTCTAAACACTAAGTTCCCTCTGCATACACTGCTGTGACCGGGATACAGCGTGAAGCCATTGCTTACTTAAGTTGTCGGAATTTACTTTAAATATTTTTTTTTAATAAAATGCTAGCGAAGGTGCAAGGAAATTATTTAAGAGTTCGATATTATACATGACAAACCGTAAGTGCGGGAAGTAACTCTGACAGCAGTGATGTCATATTGTCTTATATCCCACTTCGATGAATGGACTATCCGACACAAAAATAATTTTCAGTCCAAACCAAATATTTCGGAGATTGGCAACCAAACAAAAAATTCAGGTATATAATATTAGAATAGACTAGCAGACCCGCGAACTTCGTATCGCCTTACAGTCGATTGTTTTTTTTTAATATGTATTCTACTATTCGGGACACCGGGTCAGCTAGTAAGATAAAAAAATAAAGAAAATTGATAAGTCAACAATTATATAATATCAAAAANTGTTATGTCCCGTTTATGTTGTGACTAATATATAGGAAATATCATCACTGATATATAAAAAAAACTTCATTCTATTCATTTTATATGATGCATATAATAAATAATATGACATTCCTATTAATTTTATATATTGTTTTTAGCTTCACGCTACAGCGTGATACATCTCGCTAATAACAAGGTACGCGGAGGGAACCTGGGAACCTAGTGTTAAGACACTTCGTTCCCATCAAGACTCTTCTGTTCCGCACTTTCCGTCAAATTAAGGAAATTGCGTGCGTGAGTGGCGGAACTCAACGCCGCGCTTTTACCTCGTTACCAGAGCGAAGAAGTGACGCATTAATTTTGTATGACGCATATAATAAATATGACATTGGACATGACGACATATTGTTGCTAAATTCTTGGTATAACATAAATTATCTATAATAAATTTATGCGTATTTAGTTTTACTCGAATTAGCACGTAGACATTATGAAAACTAGGGCATGATTCTTCTTCGTCTCCTTCGGCTTCTTGGGTAAAAATATTGTAGGTCACTTGGGTAATAAAATTCTAGGGCTCTTCTTGGGTATTAATTATTATATCCAACGTAAAACTTTTTTGATGTTTTTAGAGACATTTTATATTACACGTACTCTAAGCATAACTCTCTACACTCCCAAACTTACTAGATTTTTCTTCGCTTTGGTTGTCAGTTGCTATGCGGAGTATTTATATTTAGAAACAATGTTATTAAATGACATATGTACCAGAATAACATTTTAAATAAGACAAAAAGTTAAATACAACTTAATTTCTACCCCCGCCATATGTGACAGATGTTTAAAAACAGAAAAAAATTACACTTTGTCCTCACCCACTACAATTAATAAATCTTGATAGCAAACGAAGCCACGCAAAAGATTTCCATCTTCAATTAATTGTACCAATTGCGTCGCTTCTGAGTTGCGAACGTTGATTGCTTTGATTGGCCAGCAGGTGGCTTGAAGTAAACGATGCGAGTGTAAAAACACTTAGTTTTGAACACTACAGTGTCCGTACGGTGGATTGTTATGAGAAAGCGAGACATTTTTTTAAACATTTGTAACGAGTGTATGTTTTTAACTGACTTTGTAAAGAAGGAGGTTGTCAGTTTTCTTTGTGTGTAGGTGTGGTATATTGTTGGATTGGATGGTATGATGATTGTGTATGTTGATGTGTTTGTTTAGGCTTTTAAGTTAAGTATGTGTGCCAAATTTTGTGTGTGTATGTTTGTCCCGAATTTTCTTGTTAACTAGAAATAATATCGGAATAATTATTTTTCATCCAAAATCTATTGAAATTATTTTATAAGTCGTATATTTGTAGTGTTTTTTGGAAAAAAAACTAATCATGGTTTTAATACCATGAATTTTTTAAAGTAATATGTCATATATTAGTGTTAAATTTCCTAGAATATTTGTTATCGTCGGTCGGTCTTATCTAGAATAGTTTATTTTACAATATTATTCAGTAATAAGTTATTGCAAAACGTTGTTATGATAACAAATGTAATGTTTTTTAAATTATAATATGAAATATTGGCTCGGCACCTGCAACGGGTATTCTATATTATGCTAAGAAGTTTCTTCCTTAAATCGACAATATAAGCATGTCACTAATAAGAAAAGATTATTTATTTATTTATTTATAAAGCCCACCAACAATTGATACAATTATTACATGCCATTAAAGAAAAAACAAAGTAAATTATTTCTAATTGCTCAATTATTTACAGGTGGGCTCCACATGCAAAAATAAATTAGGTCTTACAATATTTTTTCTTTTCTTTAATTAAGATTTTTTTTATTTTAATTTTAATTCACCAGACAGTAGCAATTATATAACGTAAATTTTACAATGCCTATTTGTACCTTATTATTAAAATAAACAACTAGATGTAGCTATTAACTTTTAATTGTAATTTCTTACTTAATTAACAATTAAGAGCACTAAGCCGCTGGCCCGGACGAAAGTTGCGTATATTCTGCATCACATTTGGTAATCGGAGTACAATAGTCCAGGTACTACCAATTAAGTAACACTTCGAGCAGTGGTACCGCTTTCATAGTTCATGCATAGGTACTATAGAAACCTTAATTAGGAAGTTGTTTGTGCCAAATATATATGATTATTGATTATATAATATTTGGTTATAATGCATTTTGATTTGATAGTTTAGTGGTGGATAATAAACTTAATGATTGTGTTTTTTTTTAAGTAATAAATACGACTATGATCGTCTGTAAATACGACTGTATTTTCATTTTATTTCTCTGTGTATGTAATGTTTCGAAAATAAGACCTATAGTATGGAACTGAGTGTCTAAAAGCTATGTTCTCGCTATATGAGAGATATAACTGTAAAGAAAATTAAAACACATCATTATCAATAATACTTTTCTATATATTTTTTTAATTCTATTTATATTTTACATAAATCAATTCAAGATCTTTAAAAAGCTTCACAAATTAACATATTTGAGTTTATCAAAAGTAGTTGTAAATATTAAATATGTATGTTATGCTATTAAACTTATCACGCTAACATGATACGTAGAATAATATTTATACAATATAGAAATACAATACTTTGGAATTTGTACTGACGCTTTTTACGTGACACAAGATACTATGGCCAGTACCTTTCTATTTCGTCCTATTAAAAGGAAATCACCTTTCGCGGCACTAGAACGCTAGTACAAAAACGGTTAAAGAAAAATCGAACTTGATTCCCCCTCCACACGTACACTGCTACCTATCGATTATTGAGTTACTTTAATAAATAATTAAACTAATGGTGTAAGACTTTAAAAGCAAAGTTTAAAAATATAAATTTCGTTTATCGAGAATCGGACGTAAAATGATAACTACTGATGCGTATTGAGGTTAGCGTCAACTGATAACCATGTCATACTTAATATACTGTCAGTTTCCGACCGGCCTTCGGTTAGGACGCACGTGCTGCACGATAATAATGTTTTAGTTAAATAATTACCCTAGTGTTAATGTTTTGGAACATACCAAAGAACCTGTGATTTGTTTGTGTATAGTGAAAATGCGTCGGATGAAAATGAATTTGAACCCGGATCTGGGTGATCTGGAGGAAATGTTAGCGCATGTGCAAACGCAGATCGAGCACGAGATCGATCTGGAGAAGGAATCCAAGATGCCGTCACTGACGAATGTGCAGGAGTCGCCGAAAATGAAACGATCATCGTCCGTCAGCAAAACAGATAGCTTGGAATATAGGCGACCGTTACCGAGACCGCAATTAAACAGAATTAATAGTGACAATATTGGCTTGGATCACTACAGAAATGAATACGGTCAGACCAATTTAATACAGAATGGCTTAAGAGGTTCGCAGACTAGTCTTAAATCGGATGATGCAGTGTCTCAAATCTCCTTTCAATCGTTCAGATCGGAGCCAGTGCAAAGGCATTCGGTCATGAGTCTCCCGGATAAGAGGGACACGGCGTCACTCAATGGTAAATCGAAAACTGCCACTTTGCCCCGGGGATATGGATCTACTAGGGAGAAAAATTGGGAGGATTATTGGCAATAGTGAGTATGTCATGAGATTTCATATATTAAATAAGATATTAGGTTTTTACCACTAACCACTAGTTTTAGGAGTTAGTCAGTAGTACATCTAATTCATCTTTTTAGAAATAGTACTTTTAGTTATAGGTAATGTACCTACTAAATAATTCATAGCTTCGGTTGCATAAGCAAAGTGGCGATTGTTTTGTTCTGAACCAGTAAGTGTAACGGTAACCGACAACAATGAAATGGTATTACACCTATTTTTCTTAGATTCACAGAATTAGTAAAACAATAGTGTCCTCGAGCAGGTACCTCGTCCTCTTGATTGTACTCCCTAATTGTTTTAGGTATTAGTCGCTGTCAGCTTTCATTAGAAATACTTTAAAAGAAGATTAAGTAATAGTTATGATAAGGTGTGCCTTGTTTTGAAATGTGTTTTCTTTTTGGGGAGAAATGTTTAACCGACTTTGAGATTGGTAGGTGGTAGGTATGTTGATTTAGTTTCGTTGTCTGGAAATTTGAAATGTTGTACATAGTTGTATATATGTATATTAATATTTATATAAGTAGGAACTTGTCTTTCTTTAAATTAAAAAACTTTTTCTTTTGCATTCTTTAGCATGGTTAAACATATATTTTACAATAATATAATAGGAAATTTAAATAAAATTATCAATTATTTGTTTGAGGCCAGTCGTTGCGTAGGCGCACAAGCATGTGACTGTAAACGTGACAGGTTGTGGATTCGATTCCCACTCGAGGAAGTAGAATATTTAAAATTTTCATTTCCTTCCTACGCAAAGCTCCAATAATCCACCGGAAAGTAACGGAGTGTCGTAAGCTTAACATTACGTCCCTAGCTTCTCTGCCATCTCATCTGTATCTCATAGCATGATATGATATGGAGAAACTGTAAATTTTTTAGAGATTTGCTGAGATAACAACCATGAGAACTATCTTCTTTTAAATTTAATAACTGTGTTATACTAGAGTAGTGCTTGTTTANATAATAATTTGCAAATGTTTCAACTTTAAAATTACTGTTATTAGGGAAGAAATTGACTATGTCCACAGAATTGATTATGTTCAGAGGGTGTCCAGACTAATTGGGTTGTGGGCATACGGGTACGTGACCCCAGATCCTCGAGCTGCCACTCTTATATCCACATCCAGTCCGTAAGAATGGTGTCCTTCCTCCCCCTCCCCTCCTCCTTTCTTTAGCTCCCTCCTTTCTTTATCTATCCTACCCTTCTATTTTCCTTTCCCCTCGGTTTTTCCCCAAGGGGAAAAGGGGTTAAAGGGGTTAAAGGGGTTTTGGAGGTCAGACAGCAGTCGCTCCACGAAAACCACGAACCGCAATAACATGGAACGAACTAAGAAAAGACTGGGAGGAAGAAGAAGGGAAAAAATTGACATATTGATTATTTCAAACCGTCAATTTTAAAAATATTTATTAAATATCATTCTCTTTTACCAGACGAAAATTCTTAGCAATCTTTGGGTGGCGGAAATTTGTTAAAAATCTCCCTAGATATATGCTAACAGCATAAAAAAATTGTAACAAGCGCATAAGAATTTCGACATAGCTTGATGACAACGTATGGCTTAGTGGTCAGAGCACCTGGACGGTTTCCGGGAGGCGCGGGTTCGAGTCCGCTGCGTTGAAATTTAGAGAAAACTGGCATTTAAACTTTCATCCGTATCGCAGAAATTTCAGCGTTATACCTATTAATGTAATTTAAACTTAAGTAAAGACTATATAATTACTATACGTTCGCTCTGTAAAGCTGTATTTCCTTAGCGGTCATAAATTTAATGCCAAAATTGTTATTATAGATAGTACTACTACATCGAGGTACTGTTAATTAACAAGAGCATTATATAAATCTCATAGTAACCATAAATTAATTATTTTTGCACTTAGTGCAGTAACCATAGATAGTTTAAATTTACTTTCTAAATTAATGATTAATTAAAAAAAAGTGATTAGGTTCCGCCGGTGGATTTTACAGCAGAATCATTTGGCACCCGTAGCCTTGGCCAGTGGAGATCGAGGAGGAGCACCTTGAGGTTCTAGTAGATAGTACGATGGCCCACGTCTACCAGTCCTTGATTCCTACAAAACGTATCCAACTCTCCACTTGAAAAGACTTATAAAAACATCTCAAAGAGAGCAACGTTGGAAGAGGAGATTTAGTGTTAAGAAACTCTGTACCCATGTTGCCGCCAAAAATTTTGAGACATTGCGTGATGAATGGCAGAATACAACGCCGTGGGTTATCTTGTTAGAGAATTGAGAAAATGAAAGTAAATTCTCCCAACTGGGAATCGCAACCCTGACTATCCATCTACAAGTAAGATGCTGTCTTTGCACCACGCCCCATATATAAAACATGACGTCCAATTATATTTGTTACAATAATTAGACCTATTAACGATATGTTGAAAAAGCGATCTCGTTTGCGAAGGCATTGATGGATCGAGGCACTCTGTTACGGATTGAATCGTTGGTTAAAGCTTAAGTTGGCAAGTCCAAAATATTTCTACTTTTTTTGCTGACTTCTACACTAAAATCGAGTATATTATATTAGTATTTTCGTTTATCTGCATGTTTATATTTTATATAATTTTTTAAATGTTATTTTTTACACCTACATGCTGCATCCCAAATATAGCAGAGTCGGCAGAGGGAACCACGGAACCTATGTCACGACATTTCGTCCCCATTTCGCTCTGTTCACCAGTTTCTGCCGAAAATTCGAGACATTGCGTACTAAGTAGTGGAACTGAACGCCGCGTTTTGCCTTGTTACCAGAGCGAGGAAATTAAAATATTAAATATTTCGTTCCCCCCGAGTGGGAATCGAGCCCACCATCTTCGCGTTTACAGATACACGCTTGTATTCTTGTAATAATGTATAATATGCCTAGTTAATTATAAATTTATTCAATTTACATTTTTAATTATACAGGTTTTTTAAGCTAACATAGTCATAGCCAAATGCGACAGTATCTAACAATAAACTCAATAGTAGTCGGTTGTAATTCATATATATTTTTTCTTTTGTTCCTAATATTTATAACTTAATGGATAACAAGGAATAAAAACGAAAAACAATGTAAAGAAAAAACGTTGATTCTATATAATATCTAAAAAGATCTCCCCAAAATATGAAATATGAAACCTGTCTTACAAGAGGTGAAATACCCATGGAAAGAATTTATGTAATGAACTGACGTTCCTGAAATATCTAGTTTAAGGATGGATATTACATTATATTAGTATTAGGTTTCGTTGAGTGTGTCTTGTTGTATTTAATAAAACTTTTATCGTTTCATTTTTATAGTGAACTTTAGTTATTTCAACGTATTAATATAGAATAATTTACAGAAATGTATACCAAATTTAACTCTTTTGAAAAGTTATATTTTTAGGTAGCTCAAAACCTATTTCCAAAGACGCCACAATGAAAAAATATTTTGTAGCAACTGTATAAGAATTTTGATATACCTATCGAGGTACAATAATCTAGGAAAAGCCATTTTTCAGACATAAATCAATAAATAGAGTATTATTATACGAATTTTTGATCGGTAGCGAGTTTGTTATATAATGTATAATATTGACGAATATAGTCCAAGTGTTCTTGCAAATCCACATCTCCAGTAAGGTGAGCTCGCCCAGTTTCCACCACGCAAGAGAAATGAACGAGTGAAGGTTAGGTGGCACGGGCACCTTTGAAATAAAATAATTTAACATTAAAATAAGTTAGCATTTTCTGTTCTCTCGATCTTTTCCGTCTTACTATTTATTGGTGGAAATACTGGCAAGAATAAATTTTGTTGAATTTTACTTTATTATTATTCTAAATCCTTAACTTTAGAGAGATTATGTACACTAAGTGTGTAAAACTTAAGGCTTTTTACGGGAAAAATGATCTTTATACAAGCAGAAGCTTATGTTTCTCCAACATGAGTTGGTATATCTGATGGCTCGTTTAAAGTTATTGTTATTAAAATAGAAGCCTTGAGCTTATCTTGAGATCTTATCTTTCCTATCTTTCAAGATATTACTATACAAAAAATATGGTTAGTAATATTAGATATTCTACAGAATTAAGGTCAGTTATTATATGAGCGCGGTACGGCTTGTGCCGTAAGTACAGTTTTTATATTCTTATTTTTTGTAAGTGGAATTTGTGTCTTAAAAAACATATTCTTTTGATTTCTAGAGGGCTTAACCAATCAGAGACCTAACTTATTGGATATAGTAGAATGTCTCTGAAATTTATAGAATTAAAAGGAACTGAGAAGTGCCAATGTATTAAAATCATCATTATCCAGATAATGTTTGTTTACCATATAGGAGGAAGACAGATGTAGTCAAATTCAGCAAAAAATAAAGGACGGAGTGTCTTAACTCTAGGTTCTCTCTGAATACTCTGCTGTGTGTGAGATGCAGTGAAGTTGATTTAAAAAATATATACATACACATAATTAAATTTCTAAAATGTCAACAAATTGTTTGAATTAAATCAATACAAAAATAATTTCATGCTTAAAATATCCCGATTCGTCGCAAAACCCAAACAATTGTGAAATGTGGTTTCGTATCGTTCAAATGTAAAACCGTTATATTTGATCCGGGAACGGATGTTGCTCATTCACTTCGTTGCGGAAAAAGCAACTAATTAAGCGGATCCCGCGACCCCTATTTTCCATTTCGACCCTTTTAATGTTTAAATTATTAAGGGATTTGGTGGCGAGCACCACTTACAAGTCAAGCTTATATGAGTATGGTAATTCTGTGTGTGACGAAAAATATCTTTTTTTAAAGATATATTTTTTCAGCTGTAGGGAAGGCAGAAAAACTTAAGTGTTAAGACACTCTGTATTCCACTGGACGTAGTGAGGACAGCGCGTGATTGTAAACATAGTCTGGTTGTAGGTTCGATGCTTGGTGAAATTAAATGTTTTTATTTGTCCGTTCTGATATGATAACTAGCGGCGTTAAGTTCCGCAACTCAACATGTAAAATCTCGAAAACTTTCCTGCCTATCCAGCTATACCGAAAACAAAAAAAACATTGGTAAATATTTTGACAATATAATTCCATAGAAAACAAATCTCGCAGACGGCACTCGTTAATTTTCCTTATAGAACAATATCTATGTTTGCACAAGAAAGGGCGTTTCTATTGAATTTGTGACGAATGTGACGACGAATATAGATGACTATTGTTTACGTCACACCCCCATGAGTGCTATGGAATTGGAATAAATGTAACATGGGCTTTCCAATAAAACGTTCTTATATCACCCTAAAGGAATATTTTTTATCTCGACCTATTTCTGGTATTTTCAGTATAAATAGAAAGTAACTACTAACGCATTTAGTGAAACTATTAACCTATAGATTTTTTTTAAGCTTCACGTTGCTTTTCGCACATAGCAGGGTAAACAGAGGGAACTTGTAAAGACTTTCCGATTAAGTACGTTCCTCAATTTCCGTCGAATTCTAGGGACATTGCGTGTTGAGTGGCAGATCTTAACGCCACGCGTTGCCTCTTTACCAGATTATGAGCTAGGAAATGAAAATCGAACTCACATCCGTCGCCTTTATTCAAATTTATGCAAGAAGGTGAGGGATTATATTAAAAAATATAAAGAAAAATTAAAATATTTTTCAATTCTTTCAGATTATTGAGAAATAAATTAAGTTTTGTCTTGTCAGAGTAAGAAAGGGGAAATGAGAATAATTCATTTGCCTAATTTGGGATCGAACGCACAACCATCGCATAAACAGACAGACACTGGACCACAACGCCACGATAACTACATGCGAAAAAAGTGTACCAAAAACCGTATTTTTCTATATATTTTAACTTTAATATAATTAAAAAAGTTTCCAAGCCATATGAGCGGTTCGAGCATCTTTACAACGTGGGCACGCGAAGTTAAGCAAGTTTAAAATTATAATATCTGACCTTTGTGCGGGTACAACCATTTACTGTTTGGGACTATAAATTATTTTACGACTGAATAACTTTACAAAGAATCCTGGGTATATATAATCGTATACGTTTATTAAATAATTTTCCAGGTCAGTCATGGCGTAGTGGTGGCTGTTAAAGCACAGGTTGTAGATTCGGTTCCCAAAATGAAATAAATAATATTTTAATTTCTTCGCTTTGGTGATGAGTCAAAGCGCGGCGTTAATTTTAAAATTATTTTAATGAGGACGGAGTGTCGTAACACTGCTGTGTGCAGGATTTTAAATAAATATTTCAAATAAAAATCGTGATATATTCACATGTTTTATTCATTAACTCGATTATTACGATTGATAAATTTTTACATTACTGTTCAATTAAATTTATTTTGTGTGAATTTTGAGAAATATTTGAGAGTGCGGTTGGTATTTTTACTGAAAAATAAAATATGCTACTTTTGTGCCATTGCTATCGTGCTAGTAATATTTTTAATACGCACCTATAAAAATATATAAAATATACTAGGGACGCCTTCATTTACTATACTATCTTAATTGAAAAAAATAAAAGAAAGTAGAAAAGATAATAATACGAGTATGGCAAGGTAGGCAGGGGGAACCTAGTGTTAAGACACGTTCCCACTTTACGCCGAATTGTTCGAGGCAATGCGTGTTGAGTTGCGGAACTCAACTGCGGTTTTGCCTTTGGTCCGAGAGAAATGAAAATATGAAGAAATAATAATTCATTCCCTCGAGTGGGCATCGAAGCCACAACCATTTACAATAAACTCTAATCTATTATTAAATTGTCAATTTTACGAAAATTTATACAATCTTACAATAAGTATTAAAGGAGAATAACTGGAACCAGGATTTGTAATAAACTTGTAGACAGATGGAAATTTAAGTTGTTCAATTCATTCACTTCACTGAAATTGAAATTTTAAAGAAAGGGATCTCAGTGGAGAGTTCCACTTTATTAAGTTTGTTTGTCGTTATCTAATTAAGAACTGAGGTAACATTTTAACTGTCAAAGTTAATAAAATTATGTTATTTTTAAAGTTTAATATTTCCATTAAATTGCATTAATTGAAATTTTAGAAATACAAGCATAAAGTAAGTTAGTGGAATAACAATTTGAGTTAAGCATTATATGGGAAGTCAGTATTGGAAGTCAGTATATTTCTTTTAGAAGAATATCAACATTAATTTGATTTAGTTTATTTTATAAAAACTCAAATTATTATTTTTTCTTTTTCTTTAGGTATTTTCCTAGCACCCTACCTACTAACATATTAATAAATTATATGGCAACTAAATCAAATAAATTTCTTTGTTTCTCTAAATTTAAGAATCGTTATTTTGTATATCTATTCAAAATAAAATTATTACTAAAATAATATACTTAAATATATATGATAGAGCTCATAACAATATGAGGTCGTCATGGTGCAGAGGTACAAGTGTGCGAATGTAAACGCGATGGTTGTGTGTTCCATTTGCAGTCGGGAGAATGAAATATTTAATATTTATATATTTCCTCGCTCTGGTAGGCAACGCTGCGTTAAGTTCCACCACTCAGAACATACGCACCCTATGCCTGATGATGGAAAAAAAAATAGTAAAAATACTTGAAGAACAACTTCGTAAATCACGACCACGAGGCGACTAAGCTTGTCAATTGTATAGAAGTGCTCCCAAGTAATATAATCTGGAAAGGCGTCTGCGTTTAACTGTGTCTAAGCGGATTATATCTGGTTGATTTAACAAAACGAGTCCTAAAATCCAGATGCACATTTATTAAAGGGTTTTTTTAAAAGAAAGAATCTATATATATTTTGATGGTTGGATGAGAGCCAGGTTCTTGTGCATTGTAACATATTTGGGGCAAGTTTGGAATCATTTGCATCATCATCAGCCCTTAGACGCCCACTCAACCTAGGTCTCCACAAAAGATTTCTACTATGATCGGTCATGCGTCGCCAGCTTCCAGCGGCTTCCAGTAACCTTAACCAGATCGTCGGTCCACCTGGTAGTGGTCAAGTCTACTGAGCGTCATTCGAAAACCTTTCCATCCCAACGGCCATCAGTTCTCCTCGCTGTGTTCAGCCCAGCCACTTTGCCACTTCAGCTGAGCAATTCCTCAAGCAATATCAGAGAAATAGAGACATTTGTTTTCCTATGGATATCCTTTCCTTTCTGATTCTATCACGTCCATATATATGTGAGTATTATATATGAATATTAAGATAATATGAATATATGATATTTATAATAAAAATAATTTATTATTGTTAAAAAAAATAAAAATTTTTGAAAAAAAAATTTTCTTTCTTTCTATATTATTTTTTTACGTTTTAATATAGAGACGCTAAAGCAGCATTTACCTTCCTCACCGCTAATAATTACCTGAAACAATATAAATCTCTTCAGTTTTAACCATTTAGTTAATATTATTAAAGCAGATGTTAGCAATATAAGCGGCACCTGCTGTATCTTATTTACATGGAAAAGTTGTTTATTCCTGCAACGAGTTTATTTAACTTTACTCTGTGTGCCGCATACAGCAAGAGAGGACTTAAGACACTATTTTATCCACTTTTCACCCAATAGACATTGCGTGATGAGTGCCGTAACTCAACGCCACGCTTTGTATTCTTTCCAAAGCTTGCCAATAGGTTTTAGGTTATTTTTATAATATAGAAGTATTAAATTTCAATTGTTTTCAACTCTTCTTACTGCACAATTGTCTAAGGTTGACACGTTCGCACAAAGGATATAAGTTACAAAGAAATTGTTTTCAGTCAAGTAGAGTATGTTTTCTAAGTTATATAAAATTTAATTCTACTCAGATAACAAAGGGTTATTGTTGGAATGTTGAAAGTTTCAGATTCGTTTCTCGTATAAGAATTTGACTTTATTTTATTTAAATGTAAAAGACAATAAATTTAATAAAATTTGTGCACATATTCACAGATCTCTCCTCATATTTTATAGCTAGAAAATATTTTCTTATCAGCTTTCCGCTGTATTAAGCAGGATAGACGGAGAAAACCTAGTGTCAATCCATCCTCCATCCTCCGAATTCATTAAGACACTAAGCATTACGTGTTGAGTGGCGGAACTCTACACCGCGCTTTGCTTCGGTACTAGAGCGAGGAAATGAAAATATTTACGAATTCATTTTCCTGAGAGGGAATCGAACCCACACACACCACACTACATACCACCACCTACAAAAAAAATAACGCCCCACTGCGCCACGATAGCGTAAATATTCGATTACTTACCTTTTTATTTACCGAAAAATATTTTTATTTTCGGTAAATAACGTTCTATTATATTCCTAATTTATCCATCTATCTATACTAATATAATAAAGCGGAAGAGTTTGTTTGTTTGTTTGTTTGTTTGTTTGAACGCTAAGATCTCTGNGCAACTAAATCAAATAAATTTCTTTGTTTCTCTAAATTTAAGAATTGTTATTTTGTATATCTATCCAAAATAAAATTATTACTACAATAATATACTTAAATATATATGATAGAGCTCATAACAATATGAGGTCGTCATGGTGCAGAGGTACAAGTGTGCGAATATAAACGCGACGATTGTGAGTTCGAATTGCATTCGGGAGAATTAAATATTTAATACTTATATTTCATCGCTCTGGTAGGCCACGCTGCGTTAAGTTCAACCATTCAAAACGCACGCACCCTCTGCCTGATGATGGAAAAAAAATAGTAAAAATACTTGAAGAACAACTTCGTAAATCACGACCACGAGGCGACTAAGCTTGTCAATTGTATAGAAGTGCTCCCAAGTAATATAATCTGGAAAGGCGTCTGCGTTTAACTGTGTCTAAGCGGATTATATCTGGTTGATTTAACAAAACGAGTCCTAAAATCCAGATGCACATTTATTAAAGGGTTTTTTTAAAAGAAGGAATCTATATTTATTTTGATGGTTGGATGAGAGCCAGGTTCTTGTGCATTGTAACATATTTGGGGCAAGTTTGGAATCATTTGCATCATCATCAGCCCTTAGACGCCCACTCAACCTAGGTCTCCACAAAAGATTTCTACTATGATCGGTCATGCGTCGCCAGCTTCCAGCGGCTTCCAGTAACCTTAACCAGATCGTCGGTCCACCTGGTAGTGGTCAAGTCTACTGAGCGTCATTCGAAAACCTTTCCATCCCAACGGCCATCAGTTCTCCTCGCTGTGTTCAGCCCAGCCACTTTGCCACTTCAGCTCAGCAATTCCTCGAGCAATATTAGATACATTTGTTTTTCTACGGATATCGAAATTTCTGATTCTATCACGTATATATGTGAATACAAATATTTAGATAATATGAATGTATGATATAGTATTCGTTTTCTATATTTTTGTTGAATATATTTAATGAATTTTCAACAAAAATATAGAAAACGTTTTTACGTTTTAATATAGAGACGATAGAGCAGCATTTACCTTCCTCACCGCTAATAATTACCTGAAACAATATAAATCTCTTCAGTCTTAACCATTTAGTTAATATTATTAAAGCAGATGTTAGCAATATAAGCGGCACCTGCTGACTCATATTTACACGGAAAAGTTGTTTATTCCTGCAACGAGTTTATTTAACTTTACTTTGTGTGCCGCATATAGCAAGAGAGGACTTAAGACACTCTTTTCTCCACTTTTCAACCATTAGACATTGCGTGATGAGTGCCGTAACTCAAGGCCACGCTTTGTATTCTTAACAGAGCTTGCGAATGGGTTTTAGGTTATTTTTATGATACAAAAGTATTACATTTCAATTGTTTTCAACTATTCTTACTGCACAATTGTCTAAGGTTGACACGTTCGCACAAAGGATATAAGTTACAAAGAAATTGTTTTCAGTCAAGTAGAGTATGTTTTCTAAGTTATATAAAATTTAATTCTACTCAGATAACAAAGGATTATTGTTGGAATGTTGAAAGTTTCAGATTCGTTTCTCGTATAAGAATTTGACTTTATTTTATTTAAATTTAAAAGACAATAAATTTAATAAAATTTGTGCATCTATTCACAGATCTTTCCTCATATATTGTTAAAAAATATTTTCTTGTCAGCTTTACGCTGTATTAAGCGGGATAGATGGAGAAAACCTAGTGTCAAGACAATCCATCCTCCACTCTTCGTCCGAATTCATGAAGACATTTTCGTTCCCCTCTTTTTGCCGAATTCTCGAAGCATTACGTGTTGAGTGGCGGAATTCCACACCGCGCTTTGCTTCGGTACTAGAGCGAGGAAATGAAAATATTTACGAATTCATTTTCCTGTGAGGGAATCGAACCCACACACACCACACCACATACCACCACCTACAAAAAAAATAACGCCCCACTGCGCCACGATAACGTCAATATTCGATTACTTACCTTTTCTTTTTACCGAAAAATATTTTTATTTTCGGTAAATAACGTTCTATTATATTCCTAATTTATCCATTTATAGTATAAAAGGCAATTCTAAGTACTATATCTATCACGTTACGGAATCTTGTCCGATCTTATATGATTTCTATTCAGCCATTCTACCGATAACAGAGGTCATTACAGGAGAAAATAAAGCTGACCTCCTTATCTAGACGCATTGATTATATTAACATTATAAGTAAATTACTGTCTTTAAGCAGACGATCAAAACATTCTTTTTTTAGCTTCTGTTCCTATATTTTCCTTTGAAATATATTTTTTTAATATAAAAGTGTTCTTTTTACGCCGCCTAGATATGCCGCCTAGATACGCCGCCTATGGCTTAGATCTGATCTTCTGAAGTTTGTAATGAATAGATAACAGGTTTGGTCCGACGTAATGTTTATATTTGAATTATTTGTTATTTCTTATGTTACGTGTACTTGGATACAGTCAAAATAGGCGGAAAGTGGAGAACGGAGTGTCTTAACGCTAGGTTCTCTGTACTTACACTGGTAAATAAAAGAGATATAGCATACAAAGTATCGTATCTGCCTTCTATTTATCTCAGAAAATAGTTTTTGGAGATCATACGTGGGCAAGACAAATGTGCTGGATGGATGGTACTGTGGGACCTGAGTCCCACGGTACCATCCAAGGGCACCCTGAAACTACCCACTAACACCCAGCGGAAACCCTCTCCCCCTATATGAGACGTCGTAAAATCCGCCACGTATCGTATATCCCTTGTTCTAACGGTAACACGATAACATCCATTTATATATGTAAACGAGTATATTGCTCCTCTATTCAAGATGCTAAACGACTACCATAATATATTTTGCAAAGAGTCGCCATAGTCGTCAAAGTGTCAAGAATTTTCTTTTTATTATTAACGGCACAAAAATAAATGTCGGTCGTAGTGAAAGAAGGGGCAATTTAAAGAACCTATTATCGATAAAAATCGAGAGGCACAAGTTTGTGACTGTAAACACGACTGGTCGTGGGTTCGATCTCCATTCGAGGATATGAAATATTTATATAAATTTATACTTTATTTGTTCGCTTTGGTGTCGAGGCAAGGCGCGGCGTTGAGTTTCGCCACGCCAATGCCTCCAGAATTCGGCGGAAAATGGGGCCTGCCTACCCAACCAACCCTGCTGTATGCGGGATACAGCGTGAAGCTGATTTTCATTATTGGCTCGAGGTCGGTTTTCCAGCCATACCTCTTGAACATTTAAGGGCTCGACATTAAATGAATATGAAATGGGCATGACGTGAAGATACCAGAGACTTGTGGGAAGATGCTAACGCAAGTTTGTTAAGTATTTATACGGTTCACAACTTCAGAAAGATTAATTGTCTTCACTTTGTTAACTAATGTTTATATATATAGGTATGTTGAATTTACTTTGTGTAATATATTTGTATTTAATTAGGAAATGGACGATAAAAAGGAATTCGATTCCTACTTGAACTTGGGAGCGAATAAAACTGAAAGTCTTGACACTAGGTTCCTTTTGAAAACTGTATCATAATATACTCAATTGCTATTCTGACAAGTAACACAAAAGATCATAATACAGGCAGTTATGGAGAAAGAGAAACAGTGAGACCGACGTGACGGAGAGTCACAAGTGTGTGGTTGTAAGCGCGACGGTCGTGAGTTCGATTCTCACTTGAAAGTGTGAAATATTTAATATATTCATTTTCTTGTTCTGGTAACGAAGCAAAATGGGGCATTGATTATCCCCATTCAATTCGCAATGCCTCAAGAATTTGGTGGAAAGTGGAGAATGGAAGTATCTTAACACTTGACTCCCTCTGCCTATCCTGTTACATGCGAGATACGGCGTATAGCTAAAAAAAACTGTTTCTACACTAGATTCTATCGATTAATGAAGAAATAAGACCGACTGTTAAATTTAGCACAACAGGCACTCATTTACCAAAGTATGTAGATTTGCAAAGCTAATGCATTCAATGTTTCACAGATCAACCAAAGTGAATTACAATGGAGTTGGCATTGAGAGAGACTTACGAGACCAGACTAGACCAGGTGAGGACAAGTACATTTACATGACTTAGGTTCCTACTACATTCTAATTTCAATGACTATTGAGTTTATTCCGATATGTTCTTATATTTTTTTTTACCTTCGCGCTAGCAGGATAGGTAGAGGCAGGGGGAGAGTCATGCAACTGTAAACACGAGAGATTGTGAGTTTGATTCCCACATGAGGAAATGACATGTTTATTATTTTGATTTCTTCGCTTTGGTAACAAGGCGTTACCAAAGCCGTCGTTGATTTCCGCCACTCAACACGCAATGCCTTCAGAATTCTGCAGAAAGTGGAGAAAGGAAGTGTCCCAATGGGAACGGAGTCTTAACACCAAGTTCCCAAGTTTCCTCTGCCTACCCTACTACTAATACAGTATTTTTCTCTGAATTTTCTGCCATGTAGTCTTAAATCAATTTTTTATCCGCACCTGGTCCACAAATCACGACTTACAAAAGCTATATTCTAAAGCAATGCACAAACTTGGGTTATAAATAAAATTACCGAGGAACTGCACTCGTGTCGTCTATAACTCGGCGACTATAGATAGAAGTTTAGATATAGTTCACCTTGACACTAAGAATACATTTACTGAACTTGTTTGACATACGTCTATGAAAGTGCAACGTGCATATGCATGCTATTTATGCATGCTTGTTTTGTTTGATATTAAATCAAAAGGTATACGAATTTGCTACAAGTATATGTTTTTCAGTTTTTTAACTTCTTCATATTCCTAGTGGGGTAGAGAGAAAGAACGAACTCCTAGAGAGAACGGGGCGAGAACGAATCGAGAACCAATGTGTTAGAGGGTATGTGTCCTTATGCTTTTTACGTGGCGTTTCTCCAGTATTATCGATACTGTACGAGTAATTTCAGCTTAATTGAGTTTCCCCCTAATTCTCTCACTGCTCACTTTTCCTTCATATTTTTTAAAGAATTTAAACACTAACAGTGTGAGTTAAAAAATAAAGAATAATAAAATTTCACTCAGTTTTTATTTTATAATTGTATTTTTGTACGAACAAATTTGCAAGTTACTCAAATTTTAAACTAACAGGTTCGTTACCATAAATTTAATTAGCGTTTACACAGCTAACTTCGTTTAGAAATATCGAACGTCAATTGATATATTTTGTATACAAATAAAGTAAGTAAGTGAATTATTGATGCCATCTCAGTGGAACAATCTATGCGCATAATGATTGTAGGTTCGATTCTCATTCGGAGGAAAGATATATTTAAATTGTATATATTAGAGAAACTGGAAAAACATCCGTCAGGCATATTACATTTTCGTAATAAACGAATATAGTAGAATTTGAGTCTTCATTCACTATTTGATTATTATATATTTGATATTATACTTTTTATTTTCAGCTTCACATTAGTGTCAAGACAAATTAGTGTCTAGACACTCTGTTCTCTGCTTAACGCCGAGATTCGAGATATTACTTGTTGATTTCCAATACTCAAAGGTACATCTATAAGTCCGTCAAGTCATAGCATCTATAAATTATATAATTACTGCCAACCTTATTATATGCAGTATACAGGTGATGCTAAAGAGAAACATAGTATTATATATCAAAGGTAACTTAAGACCACTGCAACACTGTACGGAACTCCTTCAAATGTCCGACTCGCACTTGTCATACCACATTTGACATTTAATCACGGCGAGGCAGTATGCACAGTGGACATCTTTGTTTTCTCTCTAGAGGGTAAACTTACTTTCCGCTACTATTTCCTGGATTTTCCTAGAGTAATGTTTCTTTCTTATATTATTAGATTATATATGTATTTGTTTTATCTAATAAAGATTTGCTATTTTTTTCTAATAAAGACATGGCAAACATCTCAATCTCAGTGCTTGAGCACTACATTCTCCACTTACAAGTAAGCTTACAAAGATTGTGTGTTAACTGGCAGGACCTAGCGCCGAGTTAATTGTTATTTATGGTTCCTCAAAAGGTAAAAACGGAACCCTTGTAGGATCACTTTCTTGTCTGTTTGTCAAGATTGCTTATCTAGCATAGAAAAATTCAAGCTCTCTAGCACATAAAAATTCTAGCACAGAAAAATCTACGCAATCAAAAGATACGAGCATTTATGAATCGATTGACATGGATCGATTTTGGTGCACTTTGTATGTTTTTTTAAGAGACGTATGCTGACGACCTCAAGAAGACAGTGGAAACTCGCTGGATTCAAAGGGCGCAGGGCCGGACGGAGTGGCGAGCATTGGGGGGAGGTCTATGTCCAGTAGTGTACTTTAAAAGGCTGATGGATGGATGGATGCTGACATTTAATTTAAAAATTTCATCTACAATAAGCCAGGGTAGATCAATACTTAAAATATAATATTTAAATTAAAACAAAAATCTTATAATACTACAGTTGGTTCTCTAGACATAGTGAAATTACAAACTTTGATNATGCAACTGTAAACACGAGAGATTGTGAGTTTGATTCCCACATGAGGAAATGACATGTTTATTATTTTGATTTCTTCGCTTTGGTAACAAGGCGTTACCAAAGCCGTCGTTGATTTCCGCCACTCAACACGCAATGCCTTCAGAATTCTGCAGAAAGTGGAGAAAGGAAGTGTCCCAATGGGAACGGAGTCTTAACACCAAGTTCCCAAGTTTCCTCTGCCTACCCTACTACTAATACAGTATTTTTCTCTGAATTTTCTGCCATGTAGTCTTAAATCAATTTTTTATCCGCACCTGGTCCACAAATCACGACTTACAAAAGCTATATTCTAAAGCAATGCACAAACTTGGGTTATAAATAAAATTACCGAGGAACTGCACTCGTGTCGTCTATAACTCGGCGACTATAGATAGAAGTTTAGATATAGTTCACCTTGACACTAAGAATACATTTACTGAACTTGTTTGACATACGTCTATGAAAGTGCAACGTGCATATGCATGCTATTTATGCATGCTTGTTTTGTTTGATATTAAATCAAAAGGTATACGAATTTGCTACAAGTATATGTTTTTCAGTTTTTTAACTTCTTCATATTCCTAGTGGGGTAGAGAGAAAGAACGAACTCCTAGAGAGAACGGGGCGAGAACGAATCGAGAACCAATGTGTTAGAGGGTATGTGTCCTTATGCTTTTTACGTGGCGTTTCTCCAGTATTATCGATACTGTACGAGTAATTTCAGCTTAATGAGTTTCCCCCTAATTCTCTCACTGCTCACTTTTCCTTCATATTTTTTAAAGAACTTAAACACTAACAGTGTGAGTTAAAAATAAAGAATAATTTTTCAGTCAGTTTTTATTTTATAATTGTATTTTTGTACGAGCAAATTTTCAAGTTACTCAAATTTTAAACTAGCAGGTTCGTTGCCATAAATTTAATTAACGTTTACACAGCTAACTTCGTTTAGAAATATCGAACGTCAATTGATATATTTTGTATACAAATAAATGTAAATGAATTATTGATGTCATCTCAGTACAGTGGAACAATCTATGCACATGGTGATTGTAGGTTCGATTCCCACTCGGAGGAAAGATATATTTAAATTGTATTCATTAGAGGAACTGGAAAAAAATCCGTCAGGCATATTACATTTCCGTAATAAACGAATATCGTAGAATTTGAGTCTTCATTCACTATTTAATTATTATATAGTTTTAATGTTTTTCTTTAGCTTCACATTCAACTTTATATATAGAAATATAACCAGAGACTAATTAATGTCAAGACACTCTGTTCTCTGCTTTACGCCGGGATTCGAGATATTGTTTGTTGATTTACAATACTCAAAGGAACTTTTTGTAAGCATGTATAAATTAATCTTATAATATGCAGTATACAGGATGATGCTAAAGAGAAACATAGTATTATATATCAAAGGACCACTGAAACACTGTACGGAACTCCTTCAAATGTCCGACTCGCACTTGTCATACCACATTTGACATTTAATCACGGCGAGGCAGTATGCACAGTCGATATCTTTGTTTTCTCTCTAGAGGGTAAACTTACTTTCCGCTACTATTTCTTGGATTTTCCTAGAGTGATGTTTATTTCTTATATTATTAGATTATATATGTATTTTTTTTATCTAATAAAGATTTGCTATTTTTTTCTAATAAAGACATGGCAAACATCTCTATCTCAGTGCTAGAGCACTACATTCTCCATTTACAGGTAAGCTTACAAAGATTGTGTGTTAACTGGCAGGACCTAGCGCCGAGTTAATTGATATTTATGGTTCCGTACCTCAAAAGGTAAAAACGGAACCCTTACAGGATCAATTTGTTGTCCGTCTGTCGAGATTGCTTATCTAGCACAGAAAAGAAAAAGCTTCTAAGTCATCGCGATTAAAAGATACGAGTATTTATTTTGATTGATATGCATCGATTTTGGTGCACTTTGTATGTATTTTTTAAGAGACATTTTAATTAAAAAATTTTACTTAAAATATTATATTTCAATTAAAACTAAAATCTTATAATACTACAATTGGATCTCTAGATATAGTGAAATTATAAACTTTGATTATTTCATCCACATATGAGAATGGAAGCCATTGGAGAAGTTCAGAGCGCCTTCGTAATACAAAAGAGGCGTACTACTTGAAGTGTTGTACGAACTTTATTCAATTATTGAAAAGCGATTATACGCTGAGGTAAAACCTAAACTAATATAGATATAGATAGGTAATTATATACCATAGTGGGGCAGTGGGGATATACAGATGTGGATTTAAATCGTATTCAAGAAAATATTTCACATATAGCAAGTTAGGCAAAAGGAACCTAGGAACCTAATGTTAAGACACTACGTTCCCATTAACATGCGTGTTGGATGGCGGGGCTTAACGGCTTTGCATTGTTGCCAGATCGAGGAAACGAAAATATTAATATTTTACCCCCCAAACCGAAATCAAACCCCTAATTATCGTGTTTACAGTCGCTTGATGCACGCTTGCGCTACGATGGTCTCATATATGTTACTCAAGAAAATATTTAGAGAACGTTGAGGTGGAGGTGGAGTGTGAGTGGATCTCTCCTTTAATAGAAACAAAAGGTTTATGTATTGATACGTTGAGTGATGAGATTCATCGGTGATGAAGTTCAGAAAGTACATTAAATAAAAAATAATAATAATGGTATTTTTATATATAAGCAATGTAGTTGTGCTATGTTCATGTACACTCCGTTCCCATTAGGATACCCCCCTTTTCTACTTTCGGCAGAATTCTTGAGACATTGAACGTAGAGTGGCAAGCTCAACGAATAAATTTCTTCCGGTGTGATGAAAGACATGTTTTTTTTTTGATATTCAATAAAAATATAATAAAAGCGTGTATACCGTAAAAAGGATAAAAAAACTAAAATGTCCTAATAATGTCGTTTATAATTCTTTATTCGTATACAAATAGGTTGTTTGGGTACAACCGTGAGATCATGTCGTCCCCTGTCACTGCCAGAGTTTGCAAGAAATGTATGGAGAAGAAGTTTTTTTTATTATTATAAGCTATACAAAAATTAGGTATTATTGTACCTATTTTAGTAGATTTTTAGGGTATTATAGGGTATTATATTCAGTTTGAGAAATTCTTAATTTTAGTAATATTAGGGAATTAGACAAATTTGGAGTATAAAATGGTTAAAAAGAACAAAAAGTAAGTAAGTTTTTACTTCTTTGTATTGTATTTTCAAAAAAATAAATGTATTGTATATATTGTAAATAATATATACCTCTTTAGAGTATCATTCAAGAATTGACTATAAAAATGGAGAACGGAGTGAATCAGCACTAAATTCCAATTGCCTAACACGTTTTACGGTGAAAGCGTTATCTGCTTTTTCGTATTAATAATTCTAAAAACATGAAACTGTCTATATCAACTTTACAAGTAAAACTAAAACTAAATATCAGTTTCCTCTAAAAATCTATGAAACGGGAAAATAAAATCCAAAACTACCATAAAGCTTACGTAAGCGGCGAGCTCGTAAACTTGAATGCCGGCGTCCGCCAGTCAATTTCGCCTAAAGCACTTGATGTTAAATTTTTTTACCTTTAACTTGGATTCCTATCAGATGTGATGAATGCTTGGAGAATAAAAAATGGGATGTGGATGACGAGGCAAAGCGTGACTTTGAGGTTCGCCAATCAACACGCAATACTTCGAGAATTTCGCAGAAAGTGGAGAACGGAGTGTCTTAATAGGAAACAGAATGTCTTAACACTAGGTTCCTATGTTCTCTCTGCCTATCCGGGTAAGTGCGTGATAGAGCGTGAAGCTAAAAAAACAAAGACATTAATTACTTTTGACCCAACTATTAAATATTTTTTATAATAATTAGAGTTTCTCAGTTTGTTAAGTAATTAATTTCTTAACTAAATTTACTTTGCTTCATCTTTTACTGTGCTTTTAAGTCGCGTAACTCGAAATCGTTAACTAAAGTCAATATTAAAAGTACAAACTCTACCAACTTAAATTAAACTTTATCGACTTTAAAAATAAAACTAGCATTTGTTACGAATGTTTACTGTTTGCTAATACCGTTGAAAGCATCCGAATTTCCAATAGCAGTTTATTTAAATGGTATACGTAGTGGAAGTTCTGAAAAGATGTTCTGAGAGCTCATTGCTTTTCACAAAAAAATTAAAGAAACTAACTTTGTATGGAAATTAATTAAATTAATTTTATATAGTAGTTTAACGTCACAGGTATAAAATCTCATGTATTTGTTTTACTTTTTTTTTAAATGGGACATTTTTTCATAAGAAGAAATAATTTTCTTTTAGTTTCACCCTATATCCCTCATATTGCAGGATGTGCAGACGTACAGATTTTTGCGCGGCGTGATGGGTAACGTAACTTAATGCCGCATTTTGTTTTCTTATCACAGCATTGAAATTTAAATAATTAATTCCCCCGAGTGAGAGTCAAACCTATGACCACGTTACGATAGTCATAGACTGAGCCACAAGGGTTACGGAAATAACTTCCTACAATGAAATACTAAGTTGTTTCACAAGATTTTAAACTGCGGCAAAGGAAGTTTAAAGTTACGTGTGTTTCACAAGTGGGGCGTCCCACCCGCATTGAACCCGGGACGTTGAAAATAAAACAACTTTGTTTACCGTTTGCTAATATCGTCGGAGGCTGCCATTGGATTTTATTTTAAGCATTATTTACATTTTAGCGATCGGTTTTTGTAGTTTGCTGTTTTTGGAGATTTTCTTTGTTAGAACTATATTTTGAATTGTTAATATTATTAATTTTTATAATATTTACGCAATGAATTTTGCATGGATCGTAAATTATAAAATTCTTTAGAAATTTCGAGAAATTCTCCTTTAACGCTTCCAAATACTCCTCATGTTAGAGAAGTAATGAATTGTCAATTTCTCTCTTTATTTTATATTATATTCTTTGTATTCCAGACAAAGAAAATTAAAGAACAACGAACTTAATGACACTATTGTAGATCGTTAATTAATTAGTTTTTACAATACAATCCAGCTACAGTTACTTAGCAATGAGAATGAACGTGAGTTAACGCTACGATGTACATTTAAGGTTTTTACACGGTCTATGGGCTTTAATGCTGTATTTATGTTACGAAAAAAAAATGGTTAAATATTTTAAATAATTTAAAAGATTTTTATTCCAGTGTTAGGAAAAAAAATATTCCGAAAGACACAATTTTTCATACAGGTTTTTTTATATTAAGCATGAGAATTTTTTTTATCCTGTCTTACTTTAAAATGAAGGTACATACAATGTCAACATTTACGTATATCAGTTGATTGCTATAACGAAATATAGCGACACGTATTCGTAGCTACGAGTATTCGTAGCTGATTTCGTAGCGAGTGCAACACGTCACATTTGACTTACGTAGCAACCTACCAATATATTAACTGCTCTAGCTATAATAATACCTGCTATAGCTTCAATGTTTTTTTATTTACAAATATATTTTATAATATTTATTGCTCATTTCATATAATATAAAGAATTAATTCATAAGGATTAATTTTCAGTATAGCGATGTTACCCGCACAGAATCGAGGGAACATAGTGCTTAAGCAATCCAATACAATTCCATACCATTAAATAATATTTTTAATATGAACATTATTTATAAATCAAGCATACATATAAAACTTGAATTATATAACTTTATTTAATAGTCAGTGGGCTCTACGAGTATTCGTAGCTGATTTCGTAGCAAGTGCAATACGTCACATTCGAGTCACGTAGCAACCTAACAGTAAATTAGCTATTATGACGAACGCTAGTTTACCTACTAGTTAATATACTTGTAGGTGGAATTAGTAGTTTCAGTATTCACTAAACAATCTTCTATACAAGTAATAAAATGGTAAATTGTCTGTACGTGGAAGATTATTAGAATATATTATTGGAGCACAAGTTTGACTGTAAACACGGCTTGTTATGGGTTCGATTCCTACTCGGGAGATTAAATTATTTTATTTAGTGACAAGATACACTCACAAAACTTAGACGGAAATAACAAACGGGTACCTTACCATTAGATTTCCTCTAATCTGCACCAAAATATTTTTATAGATACACTAGTAATTTAAAATCGCTATTCTTATAGTTATTTAATTTTTTTTTAATCAATTCTACCTTTAGGTTATTTTGTTGTAATTATCCCGGGGTTTAAGTCCACAGTCTACACCATCGTCTAGACTTACTGCTGGATTATTTGTGTATGTAAAATTTTTATTAATATTAATACAGTACAATACAATTTAATCAAAGAAACCTTATGCATATCTAATTATAATAAAACAGATGCGCAGCTATAAAAATTCCGATGAAGCTAAAAAGTAAAATAAGTACAAAAGTCAATTTAATTAATAATAATATACGTGTATGTATATATTTTTTAGATTCACGCTGTTTCCTGTGTGTAGCAGGATAGGCACAAGGATCCACAAGAAACAAAAATATTATATATTTCATTTCCTCATTTTATTTCTTGGAATCGAATCCACAACCTAGTGAATTTACAGACACACCATTGTGCTTTTGCGCCACGTTTGGTCTCATGTATATATAAACATAAATAAAATATTTATTTTTACGTATTTGTTATATGGAAATGGTTTCCGAACTTTGGAAAACAAGAAAAGTTTGAATTGCCATTATTAGCGGGCTTTTTACAGCTTTTGTGTATTTGTTGGCTGTTCCTTGGATTATTTGGAACAATGGCATGGAGGATTTACTGACGACTGTTGAAAGGTTTACAGTTCTATTCCAGCTTAGGATAAATAAATTAACTTATTAATTTAGATTATTGGTTTTCAAGTAGTGTAAGACTTAAAAGAAAAAGCAGCAGGATTCGAACCCCCGATTTGGATACCCTCCAAGAATTCTAGTCAATTAAGTCATACGTTAACTGCGTCAAGACAATGTATGCTTATTACAACGTGTTAATGAGAAGGTAATGGGTTCGACATCCACTCGAAGGAATGTTTAAATTTAAATTAGACGACGTTGCTTTGAGCCCTCAACTCGTAATGCCTCGAACATTAAATAGAAAATATGAAACAATATGTTTAAACACTACGTTCCCGAAATTATTAGACATTTTTGAAAAAAAAAAAACTCACATAATCTAAATTTTTTATCACAAAAGTTAAACGTACATAAAATGTACCATTTAAAAGATTTTCAAATACACATTATTCATATTTCATTAGCATATTTCTATTCGTACTTTCAGCTGAGCGCGGCCGCAGCCTTCCCCAGTACGTGATGTGAATGACAATTACCTCTAATAACTCGATATTTAAATTTTCTAACTTCAATAGGTTTTGATTTGGTATTGTAACTAAGTTATATTATGTTACTAGCGGCCCGCCCGCGGCTTCGCCTGCGTGAACTACGTTATTATTAATTTCTGTCTCCATGATTACCTACGTCCTATAAGTGACGACCATGCAAAATTTGATACTCCTAGCATTTGTAGTAACGAAGTTTCATACAAACTTTCAACCCCAAAAACAACCTCTTAGAAGTCGAATATTGTAAATTCCCGTGTTAGCGAGCACCTACGTCCTATAAATAACTCCTATGCAAAATTTCAGATACCTAGCACATGTAGTTTCTGAGATTTCGTTTTGAGTGAGTTACCTTTCGATTTCATATATATAGATAGATTTTCTTTCAACAAATTTACTTTTAAATATTCATTGATAATGAAACTTTCAGTCAAATAAAGACTGAAAGTTTAATTAACAATGAATAGATATTGTCTTTAAAATGGTTTCCAGGTTCCCTGAAGCTAAAAAAAATAAAAAAAGAGTAGGCAATGTTCGCAGTGAAAATGAGTTATATAAACAGTTTCATGGAGTCTACTGGTCTGGCGGGCTGCCATCGAGATGCGTAAGACGTTGTGCTCTTTTGTACTTATTTGTCATCTTTCATTCATTCTATTCTTAGAGACCAAATATAATATTATATTATATACGTAAGGTATATATTAGTTTTTAAGATTCTATATAAATTATAGAGATTTGGAATAATATTACAATAATAATAATGTACCAACTGTATTAAATGTGTGAAGGTTGCAAAAGAAAATATATTTCCATTTCGAAATTTCGAACCACGGTGTTAAGTTTCACCACTCATCACGCAATGCATTAAAAGTTCAGCGGAAAATAGAGATGGAAGTATTAGTGAAAAACATTGTCTTAACACTAGGTTCCCTCTGCCTACCCTGCCATGTACGAGATACAGCATGAAGCAAGAAAAAATATTCCATATAAAATAGCATTTTTGCAAAATAACTAAGCGGCCGGATGCTTATGCGGTATTTCTCATTTTCTGAGGCATCGCTCAACTGATTGTGTAATTACCGTAGTTTCCTGTCGGTTTCAAAAGATTCGCTACGACTTAACGGAATGGTGTTTTAAAGTTATTTTTCATTGTTTATTTTTCAGATTAACGACAGAACTTAGTGTCAATACACTCCATTCATTATTTCCTACTCGCGTCATTGAATATTGAGTCACGGATCTCAACGCCGTTCCTAAAGACAGAGCTATGTGGAATAGAACGTTGAAATTTTGTAGGTTCTGTAGGTAGGTTTTGTAGGCATGTAGGTTCCTTAAGAAGTATTGAAGAATATTAATAGAGGACTTTTCGAAATTCTTACAGGAATGAAAAAAAATAGTATAATAAACACAATTTATTTCAGAATACTAGCTAAGTTTCACTAGTACTGTAGTAACTTGCTGTGTCTGTTTTGTATAATGATGGGAATTGGCCCAATTTCTTAATATCACGCAAAACTACAAAGAGGTCGTTATCTCTTAAATGTCGAAAATCAAAATGAATATCTTATTTAATATTTTTATAGCTAACGATGCAAAAAAACCCTTGAAAATCATTTTTCTAAAAAGAATTTAGACCCCAGGATCACATAACTTAGTTCTAAATATGCTCGAAAAAATTTTTATAAAATATATAAATATTTTTTGTTTTAAAATTGAGATTTCCCTAGAAGTACCGCCATCTTTGTGAAATCCGCTTGTAAATGACAAAAGACATTTACGTTTACGAGTAACATCAAGCCATTGTAGCTTCGAGCCTTAAGTATGTATTTTGTGTTAAAGTTTTGTTAGAAAAATATATTTTAAAAATAATAACTTGGAATATATTTTTTATTTATAAAATATATGACACGGTCGTAGTTCAAATTTCGCATAGGTAATTGGTTCAAATTCTGCTACGAGAAATGCTACGAGGTACAGCCTTAAAAAATTATATGACTATCGAATGAAATATATAGCATAAATAAAATTTATAGTAAAATCTATAAATACCTGCAACCATTTGATCCTTGTGATATTCTCCTCTGTGACGCTCAAAGCTTTCCGTTCACCCAGCTTGTACGACTCATCGTAGTACATGTACTCTGTGAACGTCAAACCACTAGTGGTGTATTGCTGTGTGAAATATATCGATATTGTCCCATTTACGATATCGTGCTGGATAATCCATCGACATTTGATAGGAACGGGAAATGGATTGGGAAAGTTGGGTGTTTGTATTATGCCAACTGGACCCTTCAATCGGCCGCCGCATGACTGTGGACCCTGGTGCTCTCCGGACTGAGATGAGACGGTTTTTGTGAAGATTGTGATCAGTGTGATGCTGAGTAGCTGGTGTATTGATAGCCTGGAACAATGAAATATATATTAATAACTTTATTGGGGTTTTTTATTAAGAAATTTATGTTATATTAGAGTTACGTTATCGTCGTTAGCGAAGAGTGAAAAATACGTAGCGAAAGCTCACTGAATTCTGTTTTGAGTTTTTTTCTAGCATGGTAGGCAGAGGGAACCTAGTGTTACGATACTTCGTTTCTCACTATCCTCCGGTTGAGGCATTACGTGTTAAGTGGCAGAGTTGATCAGAGAGAAAAAATTAAAATATTAATAAATAATTATTACTTCCTTCAAGTGGGAATCGAACCCACAATCTTTCTTATTTACAGTCGCACACTTGTGCCATTTCCCCACGACTGACCTCTATTTTTTTTCATAATTTTAATTTCAAGTTTTTATTTGAAAATATAAGCGTGGCTAAAACCAAGCTGTACGTGACGAAAGTAGGTCTGGCCATTCTAATTTACTAACGACACTTGCGTCCTTTGGGACAAAATGCTTGAAAGTGCACACCATATTCGATGCAAAATGTAGTTTTGAAATTCCAAGAGTTTAAAACACTTCATAAGATAGATACCGTTTTCTTAACAAATAGATATACTAGAGTTTGCCTTACTAAGCTTAATTAGGTTAGGTTTATATTGGAGGCAATTGAATATTAATAAAAAAGGAAAAAAAAAACACAGTCAAATGTGAGTTGGACTCTCCTACCGAGTCCTTCTTACAAAAGTTGACAAACTTAAGTTTGCAGGCATATGCATTCATTTTGTACGAAATTGACTACAAAAATAAATTTGTAATTTTTTTTTTCTATCAAATACCAATAAATTTTCATTTTTCGGATTTTGCTATTTATTTATATTTCTAGTTCTCACTTCATGCCAAATTTCGATACTGTAAGTGCACGGTAAGTACCCTATAGGTTTTAACTGTGCGGTCGATTTCATACCGAATACAGCTAAATCGATACATATGTAAATGCTCGTATCTTTTGATTGCGTTGACTTAGAAGCTTAGGGACTATGGATTTGAGATCGTAGACTTGAATATTTGATACTAATTTCACCTCTGTGCGATCTTGAGATACATGGTCTTGACTGACTGACAAATGGACAACAAAGGGATCCTATAAGTGTTCTATATTACCTAAGGAACCTTAAAATTAGTCAAAAATAATAAAAGTAATTTTTGCTTTGAAATCTCTATCAAAAATATTAAATACAAGGTCAGAATTAAATGACGGCAATATTTTAATTAAGACTGGACTAATAATTTGAAAATAACAATTCCCCCGAGTGTCATTCGAACCCGCACCCATCGTATAAACATCCACTACGCCACAACGATGTATTTACAGTATCAAACAAAATTCTCAAAGGCATCTAAAC
>JAKRZM010001100.1:28276-41677 GCA_036379175.1 Heliconius cydno galanthus | reverse complement strand
CATTATCTTAAGTGCTTTGCAAACATACATTACATGAATAAACCAGTAGTAAAAGCGGGCGAAGCCGCAAGAGGGTCGCTAGTATTAATATATAAATATTAGTATAAAGCACAACTTTTAACAAGCCCCGCTAGAATGAGCTTTAAATCTTGTACGAAGACGTAGAAGCTCCATTCATCCATCTTTTCACTCCATTATTATGCCAAATTGACGGGATTGTATGGTATCGTTGTAAATCTATTGTACACATTCATAATCTTATATACTAGGAGCCCGCGTTTGCGAGGACTTTGAGGCGAATGAAAAATCTTATTTTTGCCTGCTTATCTATATCAAATTTTATTTTTCTAAGTCGGGTAGTTTTGTCTGTGCGTCACCTACGCAGTAAAATACAATTTTTTTATAGTAGTTCCATCACTCAACACGTAATGTCTCCGGAACTTGGCTCGAAGTGGAGAACGAAGTATCTTAACGGATTTTCCTTATTATAAAATATTTAAATATCAACGTACAAGAAAAATCGTTAAAAGGCGAAAACACTATCAAAATCAATACAAGGTAGCGTGCGCTAAGTCCACTAGTTAAGCTATATTACTCAACCGAGCACATAAACTGGCTCCAACCTCCTAAATAATGCAATACCGCCCTAAGGAGAATTTTTACAACAGCTATAAATGCAGACTGCCGCTGTGGGACTAATTGTAACACTCGTATTAATGTTCATAAATCTTGTGCTGTTATATGGGTTTGGTGTTTAACGCCGTTGGGATTGTCACGGGTTGGAATACGACTCGGGGGAATGTTTAATACATTTTTGAATATTTGGTGTTTTAATATACTTCTTTGGTTTTTATTATATAAGGTAGGAAGTTTTTATTCTGCTGTGTTTCTATGAAAGTTGATAGCGGAATGATAGATGTTTCTATTTTGTAAAATGTCAATTTATCAAAATCAAAAAAATTAGTACCAGCTTAATGAACGTCTAATAGATTGTCACACTGTCTCAGATCTGGTTTGACAAAATGTGGCGTTTAGTTACGCTACCAAACACATAATATCATGAAAGGGCCGGAGCATGGAGATTTATTTAAATTACCATAAAATACCTTATAAGAGACCAATCAAGTAAATGAAATATTTTTATTTACTCCAGCGGGAATCGAATCTAATTCCGCCATTCAACAAAAAATATCTCCAGAATTCGGCAGAAAGAGGTTAATAAAAACGGAGTACCATAACACAATGTTCCCAAGTTCCCTCTTCCTACCCTGCAGAGTTCAAATCGCCGGAATCGAACCCACTCCACTATAACCTCATAAAGCATTTCAACACGTAATAATTACAAAATTTGAACACTAAGCAATATTTTCAGCCAGTAAATCCTGCCGTCAGCTAATCACCGGCGGTGCTCTGAGCGTAAATATGAGTCATAATCACAGCTATAACTCACCCGCTACTGATTCAACACACGTGGTGTTGTGCTTGTGGTATACTGGGTGCTAAGGGTTTCTTTTATTTAGCACTTTTTAATTAATTTTGGAGGTAGAAAAGACGGAGTTATGTGTCACGTATGCTTTTCAGATTTTCAGCTGCATGAAAACCAAATAAAAAATATAAATTTCCTTTGCCTTTTTTACTTATCTTTACAGTATAGGCTACTAGGATCATTTACTCACGAGACATCCCATCTCCCAATTTTTGCTCCAATTTTCAAAATATTGCATGTTATATAGCAGAATCTAACGCTGCACTGTATCTCGTTACTAGAACGAGGAAATGAAAGTATTTTTTAACTCCAGTTGGCATTGAACCCACACCGTCGTATTTTCATTCATCCGCTGGGCCTCAAGAGCGAATACAAATTAAATTTTAAGAATATTTCAAACGATTCTATTATTCTTAGTAGCACATTGATGTCCATATATCGACATATTATATATTTGTTATTTCCTCGCCTCTGGAACAAGACAAACATCACACTATGTTCCGAGAATTAGGCGAAATATGGGTACCCAGATATCTTAACACTATGTTTCATTTACGTACCCGGCTATACAGCGTCAAGCTAAACTATTATAGCTAAAATCAAATATTTTTCACGCCCAAAAAAAAGATTTAAAATAAATCCCAACCCGTTACACCCCAAACCCAACAAGTCCCGTTGTCTTCCGCACGTAATGGCGACGCGACAAACAACTTATATGAACGGCTAATTGTGAAGCAACTGGCGACGTAAGCGTGCCACAACAAATCATGGGAGTGCGGGAAAAGTAATAACGGAGACGTGGTGCTTTGGTGCCTTGGTGCTTTGGTGCTTCTTTGTGGTGGTGGTAGATGGTTTCTAGGAATGTTGGATAATTTGTTTTTGAATGTTGGGTGTTATTGGGTTTTATGTTTAAGATTATCATTTATTGGGATGAATTATTTTCGATTGCCCGCTCCAGATAAAGATATAGTGCGGCGTTTAGTTTCACCATTCAATACAATGTCTTTAATTAAAGTTTTCTAATACTACATTTTCTTTACCTATCCTGCTAAGTGGGAAAAAATGTGAGAATATAACCGATTGTTAATACATTCTGTTCCCCCTTTTCCCGTTAATTTTTAAGACATAGCGTATTGAGAGGCGAAAGAGATTTGTTACAAGAGCAAGGAAATCAAACTATTTCATTTCCTCGTGAGTAATCGAAACCATAAACGTCGTTTTCACAGTTAGACGATGCCACTATGACACTACGACCTCCATATCTTAAGAGACATTATCATTTCCTGGCTCTCTAAAAAGGCAAACAGTAGAGAATTAAGTGACTAAACTCTACTTACTCTATTCAGAAAATGTTTTAACACAAAAACAATATACATTTTAATATTAAATACACAGTACAATAATTTGAAATTTCACAGTTCCCAACAGCAAGTGCCATATTGTTATCCAGACAAGTTGCGTCGTAAACTTACTACGTGAGACAACTGTAATAGGTAATATAATAGCTGTTCTCCTAAAGCGGCGACTTCTCTCTAAGTGCTTGTTAATTTGAACTACGTATAAAGGAATATGTGATATATATATGGGGGGGTTTAGTTATGGAAATTGTTTTATAATTATAATTTTCAGAGGCCAGTCGTGGCGGTGGGCTATACGCGACAGGTCTTGGGTTTACTGAATTCTTCTAAATTCTTGAGGCATTGCGTGATAAGTGGCAGAAGTCAACGCCGCATTTTGCAAGATTACTAGAGCAGGCCTCTAATTAGAGAATTTTATAAATTAGTAAACGACAGAGTTTTTGATCACTAAATATACCCCTCTATTACGGTGAGTGGAAAATTAAGCCACTAAGATTAATTTGCATGGCCAATAAGACAATGTGTATTGTAATTGCTTTCGAATCGACAGATAAGATTGTGTTAACGACAGGATCGCTCTAATTAAACTAATAACGTGTGCGTATACCTAGTACGTTATATGTGTACAGGTTGTAGAGAATGTAGAGTAATTAATTATTATAGATAGTTTGTGATATTTGCGGGTATTTTGAAATAAGAATCGTTTTGGCTGATTTAGCTTCTTGGGAACCTGGAAACCTAGTGTTAACGATAATGATACTTTTGTTCCCTGTTTCATCGAATTCTAGAGGCATTATAGTTGAGTAGAGAAACTTAACGCCGCACTTTGCCTCGTTACGACAATTGTAACGAAAAAGAATTAAATGATTAAATTTTTCATTTTTTCGAGTGAGAATCGAATTCATAACCTTCGCGTTCACAGTCAATCTCTGTCCCACTCAACAGCTTAAATAATATAAATATTATACAAAATATAAAATTCATTTACATCGCACATCTGGTATCCCTCTGGCTTTACGACCTTATACTTGACTTATGACATCGTAAACTCGCGGTTTTAATTATTAATAAGGCGCATATGCTGAGATTGGAGATTGATGTTTCATTTATTTAACAACTTTGATCTATTTTATATGTACAAAAAAAACTGGTTATTTAGAATCGTATAAAATTGTAATGTTACTTTTAAGTACTATGTTATTTGTTTTTATTCATTTAATGGTTGTTTAGAAATATATTATATATCCGTACATACAGGGTGCCTACCCTAGAACCAAAGGGAAGCTGGAAACTTAGTGTTAACACACTTCCGTTCCCCTATTTCATATACTATATATCTTTTAAAAAATATGTTAATAAGTTAGTTTTACAAAGTTCATAAAGTTTTATATAATTTAGTTATATAAAAATAGTAAGGCCAGTCGTGGCGCCAGGCCAAAAGCGTGTGACTATAAACGCTACAGAGGCAAACCGATGCGTTAAGTTCTGCCACTCAACACGCGATCAAGTTCTGCCACTCAACACGCGATCTCTCAATATTCCGGCGGAAAGTGGAGAACTAAAGTGTTTTATTGGTAATGGGGAGGTCTTAACAGTAGATACTATAGTAGACAATAAAAAAACATAAGCGGGCGAAGCCGCATACAGGTCACTAGTATATGATAAAGCGTGACGCTACACAGTAAAGTACAGACACCAGCTACTCTACACCAGAACAAATGCACCACCAATATAATAACATAAATCATTTTCATATAGATTAATTGCAAGCTGACACAGCAATGGTATTAGTTGCTTATGAATGAATGGTTCTGGGTTGTTTTGTGTGAATCATTACCATTACCTAGGGTGATGGATGGTGGTGTGAAAATTGTTTTTTTATTTTAATTATTTTTGTTGTTCTGAAGTAGTCATTTTTCAGGAAAATTAAAGAGTGTTTTTTATATATTATTTGTTATTAACTTCATTTTTTTCTACCACTATGGCTATCGTGGAACAACCTCTGATTATAAAGGCATCGTTATGGGTACAATTCTCACTCTGAACTGATGAGTGAATGAGTTATGTTTATTTCCTCACTGTAAACCGCGGCGATGAGTTTCACCACTCTTACTACTAGGTTCTGCTACTATGCTACTGCTAGGAATTGTAACACTATTTGAGGGATCTAATTACAGTGACTTTCTTGCCCAAAGACAAGCGGCAAGACAAAGTGAGGGGTTAAACTCCACCACGGCACAAACAATATATAAGAAAAAAGATTCTGACGAATTGAGAACCTCCATTTTTTCGCTAATGTTTTAAATTATATAAAACTTTTCTTTTGCTGAGTAACTAAGTAACAACACAGAGACAAAACTACCGAACCTAAAAAGTTGAACCTTGGTATGTATATAGGTTAGGGAACCTAGGGGCACTAAGATAAGATTAACGGGAACCTTTCAACATATTAATGTCCATACAAATAAAAATTGCGGTCTACGACAACCAGTACTAAATATCACAATTCAAAGTAGGTATAACCCACATTTATTATTATTCAAGCACCTCGCGTGACTACCCTCCTATTATTTTATACGTCATATCAATCCGTCTCCACATGTGTACAAATGTGTTGTTTATTTTATTTTTCTTTTGAAAATATGTGACAGCGACAAGGTAATGTTACTTTATTATGGAATAAATGGAGTAAATTTCAAGCTAAAGTACTTTAGTTGTAGCTACAAATTGTAGAAAGAAATTTAATGAAACAAGTAAATTTTTGTGTGACTGTAACGACGCTTGTGGGTTCGAACCCTTCTCGGAGGAATGATTTATTATTTATAAATATTTTAATCTCTTGCACCAAGGCAAATGCCTGGTGTTGAGTACCGATACTCAACACGCAATATCTTAAAAATTCTGCGAAAAATAGAGAACGAACTGTCTTAACATTANCTGTATTTATGTATTTATGTATGTGTGTGTAAAACTAGATATCAGCTCTGTACACCCCTTCCCTTTTCAGACAATGTATTCTCTTTTCTACCCAAAGGTTGCCTGGAAGAGATCGCTCTCTTAGCGATAAGGCCGCCAATTGTACTGTTCTATGTTTTAAATACATGTATATGTGTCTTTTCTATAGTACAATAAAGAGTATTTTGTTTGTTTGTTTGAAAACTTTTCTCTTGCTGAGTAACTAAAGAACATCGCAAAGACAAAACTACCGAACTTAAAAAGTTGAACCTTGGTATGTATATAGGTTAGGGAACCTAGGGGCACTAAGATAAGATTAACGGGAACCTTTCAATATCTTAAAGTCCATACAAATAAAAATTGCGGTCTACGACAACTGGTACTAAATATCACAATTCAAAGTAGGTATAACCCACATTTATTATTATTTAAGCACCTCGCGTGACTACCCTCCTATTATTTTATACGTCATATCAATCCGTCTCCACATGTGTACAAATGTTTTGTTTATTTTATTTTTCTTTTGAAAATATGTGACAGCGACAAGGTAATGTTACTTTATTATGAAATGAAAGGAGTAAATTTCAAGCTAAAGTACTTTAGTCGTAGTTACAAATAGTAGAAAGAAATTTAATGAAACAAGTAAATTTTTGTGTGACTGTAACGACGCTTGTGGGTTCGAACCCTTCTCGGAGGAATGAATTATTTGCCTGGTGTTGAGTACCGATACTCAACACGCAATATCTTAAAAGTTCTGCGAAAAATAGGGAAAGAACTGTCTTAACATTAGGTTACCCCGTGAATGTTTTAACATTAGATTTAGTGTTAAAACATTCCGTCCCCATTAAAGATAAAAAAATAGATTTAAACCACTGTCAACAAAAAAACGCGAACCATTCAATATATTGAATTAATGGAAAATTTGCAATTTTGGTGTTTACTGGAACAACGAGTTTAGTAAACAAGTCTACAATGTTGTTATTGTATGCAAAGTTTATTGTTTGATTAATTAATATTTGGTTATTAAGTGCAAACTACGCACTACACTAGCGTGTATCTGTAAACGCGACAAGATGTGGGTTCAATTCTCGCTCAAAAAAAAAAAACCAGGAAAGCGCGGNGAACTTAATACGTAATGCAGGATTCGATGAAAAAGGGGGAACAGAAGTGTCCTGACACTATGTTTCCAGGTTCCCTCTGCACACACACTTGTTTTTATCTGCGACTTAATCCGCGTAGCCAAAAGGTAAATCTGGTGATTTTTGCTTAAATGTTTAATATCACTGTCATGTCATGTAATTAGTGCTAAAACCATCATTCATATCAAATTTATTCCTAAAAAATCCTCTGTAAGTATTTTAGTATAGAAAATAACAACGCTATAAAAGTTAACATTTTGTTTTCTTCCTCAAACGAAGTTAGTAGGTAAAATATAATAACCCTTAAAGGACTCCAGAGAGATTGGTTTAATCTTGCCTTTTTTAAGCCGGTTTCTTTGACCTCCTTTTGTAAACAACGCGTGTATGCCTTAAGGATATACGACTTGAGCTTAAAGCTACTCATGTGTAAACTTGCAACAACTTTACTTACGTACATATTTTTCTTGAAATATGTCTTTTTATGTTGATATTATGAAATTGAGCTTTAATTTTCAACTTTCGTGAATTCTGCATTCAGTAGAGTATCTAAGGCAAAGGGTATCTAAGGTTAAGAACCGTTCTCGACTTTCCGTCAAATTTTTGAGACATTTTGTGTTGTGTGACAGAATTGCCGCGCCGTTTATGTCTGGTGACCAGAGTGAGGAAGAGTTTCGAATGGCAATCGCATCTGCAATCGTCACTCATGCAGTCGGACGCTGTGCTGCTGGGCCATGATGGCCACTTAACTTGACTTAACGCACTCTAAAAATAAGCTTTTCCCAAAGTAAAAATTGAATACTATCACGTGGAGTTTGTGAAGTTGTGCTATAATCTCGTCCACACCTGAAAATGAATTCGAAACACTATATTTTAGTTAGCGCTACAAAATCTACGCACTTTGTCTACAATACAAATGAAAATAGCTCCCCTGATTGAATGTCGAATTCACACCCACCGCATTAGCCTAGTGTAACTAAATTGAGAAAAAAAAGAGAGAGATTAAAAGAGTACCTATTAGCTTTTACCCATTTCAGATCTGGAATGATCGAAAGATCGACGAAGCGCAGGTACGCTACTAAATGCAACGGCTGTGGGATTTTCACTGAGACATAAATCGCGGCGTTGAATTCAGCTACTAAACACACATTGACAGGAAAATTCTCGATGTTGATCCTGGATTCCCTGCTACATGCACTTCCAGGGAAGTACACTTTACAACTACACCATAAATAAAAAACGTTATTTAAAACAAAACTCCAATAACTAGTTACCCACAAATTAACCAATTATTCCCAACCAAGACCTCACCACTGTAATAAAGCTAGTAGAAAAAGAACTAAAACACGTTTAGCATAATTAGAGACGCATGATAGAATTTTACAATTTATTCATTAACAGTTTGTTAAATTTTCAACGTTACGGTGCGGCGCGACAACTTCGACAATTAAACAAAGTCAGAACAAAGAAGTTGGGGGAAAAAAGAAGGAAAATAATTACTTTCCTTAATGACCACCCGCTCAAAGGTACGCGAGTTAGCCGATGGAGTTCTAAAGACTGTCGCCGAGTTGAAGTGAATGTAACTGGGTATAGTATATGTGTGCATCTATACTTATATTATAAAGCTAAGAATGTGTTAGGTTCAACGAGCTAACCTTAGGAACTGGTGGTAATAATTTCAATCTACCTTATTGACATCCAACTTGGATTACAGAAAACGGAGTGTTTTAACACTGATTTCACATTATCTACCCTGCTATATACTATGGATAGGGAAAATTATAATTTTCATGGTGTAGCTGGAAAATATTAAAATGTGGTTGTTCTTCTTCTGCCTTGGTTTGGTCTCGACGATCTTATAGTTAGCCTTGCTATGCTAAATAGTTAGCCTATCAACTCTCTATTCCACTATTCACGGTTAACACCATCCTCTGTGATTACTTCAATATCTTGCTTCAATATCATCGAACAACCTTCATCGCACACTAGGACGTCAGAGAGTTCAGGGACAGGGACTTTCCGCCCCAATTTCCATGCGGGCACGCAACGGCCATATCACCTTAGGCGACGCTCTTGGAGATACACAGGTCGGACAAAATGAAATAATTGGTATCTAAAACGCAACGTCACAACACACAATAATATTTCTTTCTTTTATCTGTATCATAATTTATTAATGTCTCTTTACCTAAGTTTGTTTACGCAAAATAATTCTTATGCATCATCAAGGAGAGAAAATTCACTACTCTGTGATGTGCGGGACACATCCAGAACTGATTGTAAATACCACGACCATTGTTGAATTCCCATTCGAAGGAATACATTATGTTCATTTCCTCAAAGCGAGACATTAATTTCCACTACTCAACAGGCAATGTCTCTAAAACTTTGTGGGACCCGAGTGACTCAACATGGAGTAACTTCAAACTTAGGATCCCCTTGCCTATCCTACTACATACGGGATAAAGCGTGAAACTAAGAAAAAAGAAAAAAAATATCATTCGCTCTGCAATATAACTTTAGCACTCCAGCCTTTGAGTTTCGTGTAAAAAGCCAACAGTGGAACTGTTAAACAGCGGATCTAAATTCATACTTAGCTGAAGTTTCGTTTATTTCAATTTACATTAGTTTATGTTCTCTCGTTAGACTCAATAAGCTCTTTGAGTTAGTCCATATAAGGCTTTCCATGTATTTATATAAAGTTCTTGACGTTCAACTTTTAAGCTTCTATACAATGTTTAATAAGAGTTTAACAGAAAGCTTGTGTGCGCTTTATTTAATATAGATTAAGTAAAGTTATTTAAAATTAAAAATATAATTGGACCCCGTAGGTGTCTCTACACTCAACAACTATAATGGATCAGCTAAACTATTGCAAATCAGAATGTAAATTCAATATATTAAATATAAAAAAATATATAAATATCATATTTATTGTGAAACTTCGTTTCGGAGTAGAACAACGTGCCGCTAGTTCTTTAATAAGAATCAATTGTGATTATTCCGATGTATATGTACTTTATAATACAAGTATCTCTATATTATTCTTGAATTTTATTACCTATTTTTCCAAAAAAACAACCGACTACCACCAGTCCATATCGATATCTGCACCTATAGGTTTGATATACGAAAAACAATCCGAAATACAAGCTAAACTAAAATAAATCAATTTGCCTTCCGAACGCTTAGTTAGAATATATATTAGTACCTGATTAATCGTCAAAGGACATAGGCGAGGAGGGTTCGCAATAAATAAGAATAAAACAAGATAAAACTCGTGGGGAGGATTTGATTTAATACAGTATTATATTTTATGAATAATTAGGGAATGACTTTTTTGTGTCTTTATAGGTAAGGGATGGAGGGATAAAGGTATTATTTTATTATTTTCAAAACTAGAGGTATACCAATTGTGAAATTTTAAGAACGGCGTTGTGTTTCGTTTAAAAAATAATTGTAATTTATTATAGAATAGCTTAACTCCTTTACGTTTTACTCACTTTAGTGACGTCATAAGTTAAAAGGCCCAAATCATATAAAATTATACAAAATCAATAATATAAAATTAATATAAAATCATACAAAATGAATAATATAAAATTAATATAAAATCATACAAAATGAATAATATAAAATTATACAAAATCAATAATATAAAATTAATATAAAATTATACAAAATCAATAATATAAAATTAATATAAAATTATACAAAATCAATAATCAGCAGCACACACACAGCAGGATGGGCAGAGGGGAGACATTGCGTTGCCCATTTTCCGTCGAATTCTGGAGGTATTGTATGTTAAGTGGTGGGACTCAACGCCGCAATTCGCCTGAACACCAAAGCGAAGAAATGAAAATATAAATTTAAATAACATTTTATTTCTTAAAGTAGGGATTGAACCCACAACCAGTCGCGTTTATAGTCATAGTCATACAGAAAATAGTATAAAATTAAAATTTCCATAATAAAAAGCTACCAAAGTGGTATGTTAACGTAAGCTTCGCTTGTGTTTATCGTTATCGCGATGCACCCACTAACACTGCCTGCTCCACGGAAGCTCCGGACGAGCTTAAAAAGCGCTCGAAATATGCAATTTGGATTTTATTTACTTACAGGAATAATTTATTGTGCATTTGTATTGTAGTTTGCAGTTGTTTTTAGTAGTTGTATACTTGAATTTGATGTATGGGTTGTTTTAATTGTTTTTTTTTTATTTTTTTACTTTCAAGCTGTATTTCGCACATGGCCGGGTAATTTGGGGAGTCTGGGAACCTAGTTTCAAAATATTAAGTTAACATTAAGATTTCTTCCATTTCTCGAGTGTTTTTACACTAGGTTTAATATAACAGTTTTTTTCTTTATATATGAAATAAGTAAAAAATTTTTTTTGCTATACATTTCACGTTATAAAGATTTCGAGGGCACAGTGATAGAACTGTAGACTATTCTCACGTAGCGAGAAAAAAAATATTCATTTCATCGCCCTGGTAACAAGACAAATGCAGCGTTGGGTAACGCCAACAAGCCAATCCCATATTTAGGTAATATCTGAATAGTTGGATGAAAAGTGCGGAATGGAGTGTCTTGACAGTAGTTTCTTTGCCTACCCTGCTGTATACGGTATACAGTATGAAACTAAGAAAAAAAGAACCACATTTATACATACAAAGTCAGTAAAATGAACGAGTCTCATTAAAAAGTTGTAAAAGAAACAACCTGCCCCAGCACAAACACACCTCGACGCCGAATTCCATTCCGCAATCGCTGTTAAGGAAATTGATAAAGTTTCCCTTCAGATGTAAGGAATTATTGAAACTTCTGTTGGGCACAACAAAATTCAATAAGTGACTGTCACTGATTGGGGAGGGGGTGTAAAAAGTTTAAGTTTGAAAATTTAAGTTTTGGGTTGCAGCGGGTGGTTGTTTTTTTTATATTTTTATTTTTCAAATTTTCATATGTTTATTAGAAATTGTATATACCCTAAAACTAATTAATATCGATTCTTTAAAATTATCTTGTATATTTTAAGTATTTAATAACAATTTTAGACGAAAATTATAGAAAGATATAGTTAATATAGAAAATTATATAGTTCTTAATAAAATGACGAATTATATGTTTTTTAAGAATATAAAAGTCAAAGTATATATCGTCATAGATATCATGGTACGTGTAGGAAATGTAGTAAAAAATCATATATTGTTTATGTAAATAATATATAAAAAGCGATATGTGACATGGATTTATAATGCGACGTTGAACTTCGTCATTTACTTCGGTGGAAAAAGAAGACAGGAGTGCTCAACACCAGGTTCTCCGCCTACCCTATTATATGCGGGATTAAGCGGGATAATGCGGGAGTTTGAGTAAAGTCCAAAAAATAATTCAACAAAATCGCTTCCGCTTATGCCTTTCACCTTATCTAATAGTTGACTTGTAAGCGTTTACGATGTTTTTCTTACAACTACCATTTGGTACTAGTGTGTTTACGTTACTACTGTAGTAGGTACGTACTGTTCACGAGTTTTTTACTTTATTACCAACTTTATTGGCGTTTTGCTCTCTCCAACAGATAAAAGTAGGGAACGAGCTGTAAGATTTTCATTTCCTATAAATAAATTCAATTTCGCGCTGTGAAAAGTTTCTTGTAGGTTTCATTATATGATATTTTTGATATCATCTTGAAGTTTCCAGGCTGTAGTTGCTCAGGGGCTCAAGCGTGTGACTGTGAACGTGACAGGTTTTGGGTTCGATTCCCACTGGTAACGAGGCAAAGCGCATCGTTGAGATCTCCCACTCAACGCGCAATGGTGTTATATGTAAACACGGCGTGAAGATTAAATAAATAATCTTGTCTTATATTTATGGTCGTGAGGTTGAATTTTACTTTAGTGAGTGTTGATATTTATTACTAGTGTTCCGTTCACGGCTTCATAGTATTTCGTTTTAGTTATAACGGTAGTTGCTAAGCTAATTCCGTTTAGACGAGCGAGCGCACAAATCCTTTCACTTGAATCTATGAGCGAAACCTTCATTAAAAAGCTATGAATACTAATAAATATTATAAAGCTAAACGAAGCGTTGATTGAGAGCCACTCAACACGAAATGCCTCCAGAATTCGATGGAAATTTCGGAACGGAAGCGTTTTAATGGGAACGGAGTGATTTAACAGTAGGTTCCCAGGTTACCTTTGCCTACACTGTTTGTGCAGTTACAGCGTGAAGTTAAAAAAAAAGAATTTAAAAATAATTTTGTATTGGATATAACATTTATCGAAAAATGTTATATCACGTTATGTTAATAATTTCAATATAATAAAAATTACCCCGGGCATTGCCTGTTTTCATTTGATTATAGACACGAAGACGAAGGTAAAAACTATAGTAGTATATCTATATATATAAAAGGACTTGTCCTCACTGACTGAGGTAAGACGCACGCACAGCCGTAACCGCT